>CATNWA010006077.1:0-11287 GCA_951230385.1 Staurois parvus
AAAACACAAAAAACAAAACAAAAACAACAAGAATACATAAACAGAACAAATCAATCCCACAAAAACAACGAAACCAGACCAAACGTAATAAAATAAGTCGATAAAAGAACATTAAAAAGAGAATCAAACGAATAAAAACCAAACTGCAACAACATTAAAAACATACCAAACAAAAAAAAACAAAGGCAAAAACGGGATCAGAGCGGGAGAATTCAGCACAGTTCAATCAGGGTCACAAAGGGAACAAAAAGGGGATGCGGGACAGAACAGGCCCAGGACAAACCAAACCAAGGCAGAGTCTGAAAAGCTGGCCACCCCTTAAATACCCCTATCATCATTCCGGGTGTTAGCTGGCTAAAAGGGGTTGAGTCTCTGATTGGGAGCACCCGCGGGGCCAGCCCTGGTACTCAGATAAAAAAGGGCAGTGAGTCCCACCATTGCTGGCCATCCATTCCTAACAGTCCCCCCCCCCTCAAGGAGCACCCTCAGGACGCCCCAAACAGTCCAGCGGGGCAAAATGTTCCCACCGCCCGGGTCTGGCAACGGGCGGGAAAGCAAAGCTGGCACACCGGCGGGATCCGGGCAGCGGCACACCGGCTGGCTCCGGGGCAGCGGCACATGAGCAAAAGCACTCCGGGAGGGGCACACGGGCAAGGCACATCGGCAGAGGCACATCGGGCAGGGGCACATGGGATAGACACCTGACAATCAAGTGTAACTCAATTACAAAAACAACAAACAAACTAGAAAAGCGAAAAACAGACAAAAAAACATGAAAACGAAAGAAATCAAAAAAACATAATACCCTACAAGCAAAACAAAATGAACTAATACAACATAAAAACACAAGAAAAAAAAACCAGCAGACAGAGATACACAAAAACAACAAAAAAAAACAACACAACAAACCCAAGACTCAACCCATAAAGAAAACAAACCAAACGATAGGCTTTCCAAAAATATTAAAAACAACAAAAACACTGACAAAAACTAAAAACAACGGACACAGAGAACAACAAAAGGAGAAATAAGAAACACACACATACAAACAATAAAAGAATGCACGCGCGAGCCCCAGCACACCGACCCCGAGCAAGCAAAAGAACAAGGCAAAGGGACACACCGAGAAGCGCCAACTCGAGGACACAGCGGCCCGGGACGAACCCAGCGACGTTGACAAACTAAGCCGGAGCGCCAAGGCTTAACAAACAGACTAGAATAACAGCCGTAAAAATAATAAATAGAGCAGCAAATTCAACTGCGAGCGCGCCCAAAAGAAACAAAAGAACTCAACATTAAGCGTACAACGAAGCCCCCTTAGCGCGCGGGACCTCAGAAACCTTGCAGAAGGGGGGCAATAGCACGGTGCGGACCAAAGAAACAAAAGCCAAAAATAAACAATGCGAAACAAAAAACGCGGCGAAAAAAAGAAAAAATCTAAACAAAACAAAAAAAAAACCGATAAAGATAAAGTAAAACATATAAAAAAAAACAAACTTTTTAAAAAAAAAAAAAGTAGTACAAAAAAAAAAAAAAAAAAACAAATAAAAAACACTAATCAAACAAAGACTAACAATATAACAGAGAAACATAAAAAAAAAAACAAACTAAAGAAAAAATCACAAAAAGCAAAATAAAAAAATCAACCAAACAACAGGACAAGAGAGAACAAAAGTGACTAGAATAAAATCAAGAAACAACAAATAAATTAACAACCAACAAGATAAAAGCCCTGGGGGGCGGGGGCGGCGGGCGCCGGCCCCCCAGGGGGACCCGCAGTCCGGACCCTCACGGACGACAGGCCCTCGGGCCCCCAGGGGGGGCGCGGGCCCCGGGACCCCGGCGGGGGGGGCGCTGGCCCCCCAAAAGCGAGCAACAGGCTCGGGCCCCAGGCGGAGCGGCGGGCACCGATACCAGCACGACAGGGGGCTCCGAGTCAACTTATGACCCGGCACGGGGTCAGACATTGATGGCTGCGGACAGCGGCAGGGGGCACCAGGCATCAGGTCATTTGGCTCGACAGCGGGCCCCGCGTCTCTGGCAAGGCAGTGGGCTCCGAGTCAACGGGTAGACCGCGGGCACTGGTCGACATTGGATCGCTGACCGACAGGGGGCACGGGGTCACCAGGCCAGGCCCTTTGGCTCACAGCGGGCACCGCGTCATCCGGCAAGGCAGTGGGCTCCGGTCAACGAAATGACCGCGGGCACTTCAACTTTGGGATCGTCTGACTGGACAGGGCACGGGTCACCGGGCATCAGGCCCTTTGGCTCGACAGGGGGCACCGCGTCATCTGGAAAGGGCAGTGGCCCAAGTCAACTGGTAGCCGGGGGGCACTGGGTCAACATTGGATCGCGACGGGACAGCGGGAAAGGGTCACCAGCTCAGGTCATTTGGCTCACAGCGGGCACCGCGTCATCTGGCAAGGCAGTGGGCACCGGGGTCCCAGCATTGGATCGTCGCCGACAGCGGGCTCGGCCCACCGGGTTATGACGCGGGCACGGGGTCACCAGGCATCAGGTCTTTTGGTTTGCCAGCGGGGCACCGCGTCATCTGGCAAGGCAGGGGCACCTGGCACCGTATACAGGGGGCTCTGAGAAATTTGGGCACGACACGGGCACGGACGGGACCGGATCATCGGGATCAACGCGGGCATCGAGTCAACGGGCCTAATAGGATCGTCGGGCTGGATCAGTTCATCATGCTGAGTAGGGGCATCGGGGCTGATGCAGGCACCGGCTAAATGCGGGCATCGGGCTGAATGCAGGCTCGGGCTGAAGAGGGGCATCCGGCTGAAGAAAAGGCATCCGGCTGAAAGGAGGCATCCGCTGAAGAGAGGCACCCGGGCTGAAGAGGGGCACCCGGGCTGAAGAAGGCATCCGGCGAAGAGAGGCACCGGGCTAAAGAGGGCACCCGGGCAAGAAGGCATCCGCCGAGTAGAGGTTTAGGCTATGAGGCTTCGGGCCGATCACGAAGGCAGGCTCACCGGTTGGATACGGCAGGAGGGTAGGGTTTGGGAAAAAATTTTTTCGCTTTTTCTGGTTTTAACTACGGACACTGCAAGTAAACCAGGTCGCAAACGAAGGGAGCACCTGGAGACAGAGAAAAACGGGAGGATGGAACAGGAGAGGGAGCTTTTTGCTACAGGGGCCTTTTTAAAAGGGGTTAAAAGGGCGGGATAGGTCAGCGAGTGGGAACAGGGGACTGACTGGGGGTAATAGGGGGGCAGGGGGCGGGGTGGGAAAAACGGGAGTAGAGTTAGAAGCAGGACGGTCTTTGTAAAGCTGACGAGGCTGGGTGAAAAAGTTGTCCAGCGCAAGGGGGTTGAACAAAGCGACTTACACAAACCTGTCTGTCAATGACTCCTGCGTTTAACAATCTTTTATTTCTGGGTGAACAGGGGGAGTAACGCTCCAAAAGGGTAACCCACATAACCTCTAAAACCACACCGGGGGACCACCTGGTCTCACAAATGGTGGAAAAAATTTCACCCCTGCACGGGGAACCAGATAAAACCCAAACTCTGCACAAACCTCAATCAATGGCGCACCTCAAAACAATGTGCCCTGACTACTAAACATAGCGAGCCGTAAACATTCGCAATCATCCCGGGGATACCCTTCAGAGTTTTATAAGCAACTCCCTTCATCAAACATAGCAGATATAAATACTCAACCTCATCAAGATCCCTCCTTTCCCCTCAACAAGCCGAGGCTTCCCCGTGCAGCCACTTCTGGCAGGATTGGCCTTGTGAATTCAGGGCTCCCAGGTATGACCAAGGGGTTGGACTGATGCAGGGGAAAAGCAGACTTCAAAATGTGATAAAAAATATAATTTTTAAACAAAACCCTACAAACAAAACGAGGCAATACTAAACAAAACAGTGCAAACAAACCAAACCAACCACCCCCAGATAACATACATACAAGCAAGCGTCGTCAGGCAGGCCGGGTCAATACAATTGGGCAGGTAGGTACGGGGGGGGCAACGAGAATGGTCGGGGTCACACCAGGTTTACAGGTAGCAAGAGGTACAGAGGGTCAACAGAGGGTGTCAGGGGGCACAACCAGGACAGAGCAGAGAATCAGCCAGTTAGATCAGGGGTCACAAAGGGAAAAGAAACGGGGTGCAGGACAGATACAGGGCCCCGGAAAACACAACACCAAGGCAGAGTCGCAATCTGGCCATCCCTTTAAAAACCCCAGTACATCATTTCCCGGGGTTGCTGCTAATCTATTTGTTTCCATAAAAGGATCCATTTATGGAAACAAATAATACAATGTTTCAACCGCTGTATGGAGTGGAATTTCCCAGAACTGTCAGAAATAGCGGAGCTACTGACAGATACTGTGACATTCCACTCCATACAGCGGTTTAAAACGCTTGTATCTAGTCTTATTTTCATCCTACTTCATTTTTTTTTTTTTTTTTTTTATTTTGGAAACAAGATAGAATCCGTCACAGAACTCTCAACAATCCTTCTGATGAGAGTTGAGGTGTCCTTCAGAGACTGTCAGAAATATATGTCTTCTCTATTCTCATGACCGTATTCTAAGCCGGCATACCTTATGAAATCTGACATTCTCTCATCCTAAGTTATCGGCATTCTTCTGTGTTCATCTGCAGATCACACTTCTTTGGCATTGATCTCTCTCTGAATTCTCCGATTAATGTCCCATCCTACTTACTCCTTCGGCTTCCTTCTTCTCATCGCTTGCGCTGTATGAGGGAATCCTTCTTCTCTCTTCTGAGGATGAGATGAAAATAAAAGAAGAAGAAGTATAAATAAAATAAAAGAATTCCATCAGCAAAAATCCTATCTTTCTCAGCTCCCTAATCTTCTCATCCAAGCTCCGCTAATCTTCTCTATCCTTCTCCTAATGAAAGAGCGGACTCTGCAATACACTTCTCTTCTTGAATCATCCTTCTTCTCATCCTTTTCTCATCCTTCTCCTTCTATCCTCAATCCTATCTCCCTTCTTTCTCATCCTTCTTCTCATTCCTTCTCCTCATCCTCATCCTGTCTTCTCATCCTTTCTCCTTCATCTCATCCTTCTCCTTCTTCTCATACCTTCTTCGCTTCTTCTCACCGGCGCCTTCTCCTGCTTCTCATCCTTCTCCTCGTCTTCTCATCCTTGCTCCTTCTTCTCATCCTTCTTCTTCTGCTCATCCTTCTCCTTCTTCTCATCCTTCTTCTCTTCTCATCCACCTTCCTTCCTCATCATGCCATCGCCTTCTTCTGTCCATCGCTTTCACTCCTCCTTCTTCTCATATATCCTCCTCCTTCATCTCAACCCTCACTCCTTCTTCTCATTATCCTCCCTCCGTTCTTCTCATCCTCCTCCTTCTTCTCATCCTTCTTTTCACCTTCTTCTCACCTTCTCCTTCTTCTCACCTCTCCTTCTTCCCTTTTTCTCACCTTCTCCTTTTTTCATCCCTTTTTCTCTCCCCCTTCTTCTCATCCTCCTCATCCTTTTCCCCTTTTCCTCCTTCTCCTTCTCCTTTTCCCCTTTTCCTCTCCTTTCCCTTCTTTTCATCCTTCTTCCATCCCTTCTCATCCCTTTTCCTTCTTTTCATCCTTCCCTTCTTCTCATCCCTTTTCCCCTTTTTCCATCCCTTTTCCCTTTTTCTCATCCCTTCTCCTTCTCCTTCTCCTCTTCTCCCTCCTTTTCCTTTTTCTCACCCTCCTTTTTCTCATCCTCTCCTTCCCCCTCCCAGGGGATTTAAAATTTAAAAGGGACAGTGTTCCACTAATTAAAAGGCCTCTGAAACCAAAACCCTTTTTATAATTAACTTTTGTAGCGAATTTTAAATTTGCACGAACGAATTTTTTCCTGGAATCGCCGAATCAGCCAATCGAATTTTGAAAAATTCGCTCATCTCTAATTATTTTATGACCATCATCATCATTAGCATTTCAAGGCCCGCATCTCGTCATCACATTAGCATTACAACATTTTCAATGCAGCATCTTATTATCATCATCATCAACATTATGTTTGTACTATCAATGAACCTAGTTCATTTCCCCCTTGCAAGGGGTTTCCCCTCCCTTTTCCCGGGAATAGAAATCTTGCAACCCCCCCCCCATTTCCATTCCCCCCCCTCCCCCGTCCTTCCCCAGGTTTTCCCGACATTGCCCCAACATCTGCAACAGTCCTTGGGATTCCAGGTTTTTAGGGGGGCCTTTCCCAAATATTCTCGCAGGGCATAATAGGACACAAGAGTACCCCAAATTGGGACCCAACAAAACAGGGGTGGGGTTTCATCGAGACCCCCACCTCCCTCATCCCCCTTTCCCCCCCCCAATCTAGAAACTTTGCACAGGGGGCTAACGGGTCCCCCCAACTCCCTGAGGGTAAGGAACTTTCCGGGATGAGGTTCCTTTTTCCAATCACCCCTGGCCGGGGCGGTGACTTCTGCCCTGGTGTCATGGAAAAACCCTTACAGACCGTTGCCCATAGTGACTGGGTTTCAAGTTGGGGGTGGGTTACCCACATCTTTCCCACGGGCAAAAAGCCTGAAAAGGTTGCTAGCCCTGGCCAGGGGATGTCATCTGTTTCGCTCAGGACACTCATCCCGAATGTCCAGTTTTCCCCCAAGGAAACATCGCGGGTTTTCAGTCAGGGAAAGGCTTGGCCCCAAGTACTGCAGGTTTGGGTGAGGGGGGGGGTTGACTCACCGCGAGGGGGGGTTTCTATTGGTGATTTCCCTCCTCTCCAGCCATTTAGAGGGGCCGTGCGATGGTCAGACACCCGCGTGTGGACATAGGTATCTGCCAGATCGCTGCTACTTTGCAGATGCTGGCTCTCTCTCCAAGATAAACTGTCTGACGTCTGCCGGACAGATATGCAGGAGCTGGTCTCGTATCATGAGATCCTCCAGAGACTCGTAGGAGTCAGCTTTCAGTCCTTTAGTCCACTGCCGGAATGTGGTGCGTAAGCGACCGCCACATCCGTGTAAGAGTCCCCAGGTCCCTTTTGCAAGGACCTAAACAGCTTGCGGTACGCTTCCGGGTCATCTGGTACTTCTGGACGATGGCATCTTTTAGAGCTTCATAATCGTTGTCCTGCCCCTCTGGCAATTCAAACAAACGCATCCAGGGCCTTGCCTCGTAGCCCTGGTGCCAGGTAACGAGCCCATTGTGCTTGGGGCAGATGGTACTGACGGCAAGTTTTTTCAAATGACAATAAATACATGTCAATGTCACTATCTTTCATCACTGGAAATTTGGCTGCTGTGCCCACGGCCAAAAAGGTGTCCCTATGCTCCAGGGACCCGAGGTTCTGAACCTGTCGCTGCTGCTGGAGCCTAACCATCTCCAGTTCGTGCTGACGATCAGCTTCCCTCTCAGCCTGGCGTTCCGCAGCTGCTCTGTCAGCCACTGCTTGGCGTTCCTCAGCCTCTATGTCAGCCGCTCTCTCAGCCTGGCGTTCAAGGAACTGCAAGTAAGCCCTAGAATCTGTCTCCATGATGCATTTCAGAGCTTCCTGCATCTTAGGAGAGTCTCTGCTGGTTACAGGCACTCCGGTGTTGGCTGCTCAGGCTGTGGTGTGAAGACAACATGCTGTGGTACTCCAGTGTCAGTCTCTGTATGCCCATCCTGCGAGGCCGTCTCTGAGCCACTGGGATCGGAGGTAGCGGGAAACCCTTCATGGTCAAGTTCCCCCTAGTTCTGGTCTGCTCGGCAAACATGCACCTGTAGACCCGAATTAAATGATCACGATATTGCGAACCGATTCAATTATCCTCTGAGTGTACATTCCGTACTCATATTTCAAAAACTTTTGCTCAATTTTTCCTGTATTGCATCAACAGGCATAAAAAGCAACGCGAATACAGAAAATAGAAAGTACAAAAAGGAAGGAGCTGTTGCTATATGACTCTCTCTCTATATATATAAAAAAAAATTTTTTCTATGCACCGCATTCTCTAAGGAACCTTGCTTCCACAAGGGTTTACAATCCTTCAGTGCAGAGCTAAGTCCTAACAATGCACTGAAGCTCAAAATGCAAACATGCCACGTACGCTGCCAGCCAATATTTGAATCAGGTTCGCGGCGTCAGACCCTCCAACCCTTCTCAACACAACTCGTGATCCAGAAGGACTAGCCCAATCTAATTAGATTTTCACAGCTAATGGACCACAAATCTGTTGTACTTGCACGCCTGGGAGCGATTGTTTACATGTTACTGTGGTCAGGTGAATTAATTTACACTTACAGTGGCAGCGTGTGTAGGCTTGGTGAGGGTCTGTCTAGCCGGTTTTGTGTACGCGAGAAAGAGGAAACTCAGCAATAACACTAGTTTTGACGGTTGAATAATCGTGTGTATACCACTGTCACCGCACTCGCGCACGTTTATACAGAGCTCGCGCGCGCACTCTCTCACTCATCACTCTCACGAGTAGCGCTCTTCAGAGACAGGGATTCTTAGTTTTGCTATTAAAGAGCTTTAGAAAACAGTTCAACACTTTGCACAAAGAATAAAGATTATATTACTCAAAAAGGTCAAATGGGCGGCACGAATTTTTTTAAAATATTTTTCGCTACGAGGGAAAAGCTGTAGCTCATCTCTCTTTACTTTATAGATATACAGAAGTAGCAATATCAATGCCAAAGCGTATAACAGAAAGGAAAGTCTAGAGTAAAGTATTTGCCAAACGGCCTTGAGTTTTTTAAAGCAGCTCTCCAGTTTTCTGAGCAAAAGGGCTCTTATCTCCCAATGTTTAGTTTCGATGTTAAAAGGGAGCTGCTTCAACTTCAACTCAACTCAGCTTTAGCTTAACTCCAAGCATTAACAGCTTTTTCTAGAAAATCTCAGCAGGGTGTTACTTTAAAGCAGGAACCATCACCTCATTTGGGGAGGGGTGGGGTAGGCGGGGTGCTCAGGCTATGACCAAATCCCTCCCAAATTATACTATGGTCAATAACGTTTCCTAGGTACATGTACCATTTCATCCACAGGTAGATTAATACGCATAATCATCTGCTGAACGTCTAGGTATGAAATATGACATACCTGTGGGGATGGTTAAGGAGATATCATTTTCTGCTCTCCTGTAGATGTCAGATATGGGCTGTAATATCCCAGATTGAGAAGTTAACAGACATCAAGGCACCAGCTCGGTTGGGATTTTATATCCCTGAAGCTCATCCAGACCACATGTCACTCAAACAGAGAAGGAGGGGGGATGAGGGAAGAGGGATAGAGAAAGATACAAGATGGAGGGTTTGGAGCAAAATGGATGACCGCATCCATCTATGTGTGCACGATTGCTACAGTACCTATTAAAATGGCCAGTGAGTATATGTAGCACCAAACGTTTGCACCTTATGAAATGACTGAGACAATTCTATACAATACAATTCTATACAAGAGGAGTCAGAGGTACCTGTTCATTTGAGCTTACAATCTAAAAGAATGGCTCAAGTAATACAAAAAGGTAATATCGCTAGGATAAGTTCACCTTTGGGAACATTTTACATGTTCCACCAAATTTTAGAAATTTGTTTGTTACAGAAAAAAATTCCATTCTACTTCAAAATTTCCTGTCACTGTGGTCCAAAAATGAACATCGATCTGGCACTTATAATGATTAGAAAAAAAACACTCGTAAAACAAAAAAATTCAAACAGAATTTTACTAGTGTATAGCCAACTTTGGGGATGAGCTGATGAAAAGGTAAAAGTACAGTTTAACCACTGGACCTCCGGAAGATTTAAAACCCCCTTCATGACCAGGTATTTTTTTGCTATACGCACTGCATTATTTAAAATTTGCTTTTAGCAACCTGTACACAAATGAATTTATTAATTTTTTTCACACAAATAAAGCTTTCGATGGTTTGGTAAATTTGATCACCACTGTTTTTTTTTTATTTTTTTTTCGCTATAACAAAAAAGGGAACTGGGAAAAAAAAAAAAAAATTTTTTTTTACTTTCGCTATAAAACATATCCAAATAAAAAGTATAAATGTTTTTTCTTATGAATTTAACCAATATGTATTCAAAATACATATGTTTGCTAAACAAAATACCAATAGGAGAAAATTGATTGTTTGTGGGAAAGGATAGGTTACGAAAGGTTAGTATATACTAAAAAATGTTTATACTATTTTGCAGCGTTGGGTGATTTTATAGCAAGACTATGATAGTATGGCGGGGAATCTGACACTTTTTGACATTTTTCGGGAACCAGTGACAAAATACAGTGATAAATGAAAAAATATACACTGTCCGTACTAATGATGCCGGGGAAAGGGGTTTTTTAAAAATCTAGGGTGATCAAAGGGTTAAATGTGTCCCAACAAGGGGGTATATGTGTATTGGACTTGCTTCGCTAAGGGATGTGCGGTTTTATGCCCCTTTGTATTCCCTTACTTGACGAGCTTGCCCTGTCTTCCTGTCTATCTTTGGCAGGCCCCCACAAATCACAGCACAGTTGAGGGGGGTGGTGCCCCCTATTGGAAGTGCCAGGTAATCTAGAACAGGAAAAGGCCATGTACCATATCCTACCAAGCAGTTATTATTATACCCCCCTCTGTACTCGAAAACCCCCAAGCTTCTGGCTTCCCAAGTCGTCTTTGCCCGCTGCTTCGAACACAGACCCTAGGTCCCACATTTTGGGGGACGGGCACTGGCTCAGTAGGTAGTGTTTTTTTCAAAAGTCTGCACTTGATCCGGCACTGGCCAAAACGTGGGGTTCCTGCAACCCGGGAAAAAATAAGCATAGTTCCCCCCTCCAGACCAAGGGGGAATTCCTTTCAAAGCTCCAGGCGGACTCCCATGCCCGGGGAAATCACCTGGCTTTTCCGCATGGGGCCCTTCCATCTTGCTCCCCTCTCTCTCTCACAGCATGCTGGGTGTTCTGGGGGACTTTTTCCCCTTTGGGGTACCTCCCCAACCCCAGTTAAACCTTTTCCCATTTACCGGGGCATGAGGGTACCCTGGGAAGGGATTCCCAAAATCTAACAATTAAGTAGTCCCGAATGAGAACTAGTTTGGGGCTTGCACCGACCCTCCTCTCCTTTATTTGGCCGGGGGTGTAGAGTATTCCTTTTACTGTCCTGTAAAACAAATGGGTTGGTAGCGTTTTCAGGTCTTTCACTGGACAGCTCCTTCCCCGCTGCCAGGATGTCCCCCTAAGAGACCTTTGGGGAGGTAGATCCCCTTTCCCGCATCCAGCCTGTAGGTAGCCTTCCCTTCCCGGGGGCCCCTTCCCCAAACTTAACGCCAGCTTTCTCTTATCCCTCTTCCACCTGCTCCCCCCCGCTGCTCAGGGACGTTGG
>CATNWA010006078.1:0-16832 GCA_951230385.1 Staurois parvus
GGAGTTTTCCCTGGTTCAATTGTACCTATAAATTTAGGATCAGGTTATTTATGTACATTAGGAAAGTACCCAGCCTTTTTTAAAACAATCTACTGAGCTGGCCAAAAATGCTCAACTTCTTGAGGGAATATATTCCACAATTTTCACAGCGCTCACTGTGACGTTGCCTTTTCCATATTTGTAGATTAATTTGTCTTTTCCTCCTGACATTAAGAGTGACTCCTTGTACCTCTGTGAAGACCTAAGTGTTGAATAGCTCTACGACGAGTTCACTATATGAACCGTTCTGATTGTATGTATTCATGTGTGATCATTATCCTCCCTTTATGTCATTATACAAGGAGATCTTATCCCCCCTTATGTCAGTATTAACATGGAGATCATATCCCCCCATATAGTATTTATACTTCGGTGTTCATATCCCACCTTATGTATTATACATGGTGCATTCAATATCCCCCTCTATGTATTATTAACATGGAGATCATAATCCCCCTTATGTATGTATAGCATGGTGATCATTATCCCCCCCCCTTTTTTTTTTTAAATTTATTTTTATACTTGGGAGACATCACTATCCCCTCTTATGTTTTATACATTGGGACATCATATTCCCCCTTAATGTATTTTTCGATGGTGATCTTGAAATCCCCCCCTTATGTATTATTTACATGGAAGATCATATCCCCCTTATGTATATTATACATGTAGATCCATATCCCCCCTTAAACTCCTCATCTACTAGAGAGAAATAAATTCAGTTCCTCTAATTCTTTCCTCATAGCTGAAGCTCCTCCATGCTCTCTTATCAGTTATGGTTGCCCTTCGCTGTACTTTCTCCAGTTCCCCAATGCTTCTTTTTGTGACTATGGGGCCCAAAACTGAACTGCATATTCCCAGAAGAGGTCTTACTAATGATTTGATACCCGGGAGGTATTATATGATATCCTCTCTCACTGGAGTAACTATACCTCTCTTTTAAGTAGACAAAGAGAGAGATTTTGCTCGCTTTAGTAACCCGGCAGCTTGGCAATTCAATGCCATTATTAAGCTTGTGATCTACCAGAACCTTCTCCACCATTGATTCCTCCAGTTGGTGTACCCCCCCTAGTATGTATGATGAATACATATTTTAAGCCCCCAAGTGCAGAACCTTACATTTATCAACATTAAACCTCATTTGCCACATAGTTGCCCAATTAAAACAGTGCATTGAGGTCGGCTTGTAAGTTGGAGACATCCTGTAAGGACGTTATTCCACTGGACAGCTTGGTGTCATCTGCAAAGACTGAAATGGGATTTATAATCCCAGACCCTATATTGTTTATAAATATAATTAAAAAAGTAAGGGTCCCAACACTGAACCTTGGGGTACACCACTGATGACCCCAGACCATTCAGAGTATATGAATCAATTAACCACTACTCTCTGAATACGATCTTTTAGCCAGTTTGTGGGGAACTGTGTCAAACGCTTTTCTTATTATCTATAGCTTTTTTTTAACTTTGGCCATAAGCCACATAGGTTTGATTTTTAGCCTTTTAAACTTACTGTCAGATTGGATGTATAGTAAAATCAAAATAGCAATTCAATTATCTAAGCAACAATAATGGTTACAAATTCAAACCAGCAAATATTATCAAATATTAATGAAATAGGACCAACTGTCTAAAAAAAATGCATGTATAAAACTCTGAGTAACATGATCTCCCCCTGCACCCAGATATTCAAAGCCTAAAGTTTACACTGTGCATTAACTAATTTAGAATACCTTACACAGGACTATCCAAGAAGCTTAGAATCTATCGGATGTCAAGAACAAATTTCCACTAAGTTGTCTATTTTGTTTGTAAGTTGGAGACAACCTGTAAGGAAGTTATTCCACTGGACAGCTTGGTGTCATCTGCAAAGACTGAAATGGGATTTATAATCCCAGACCCTATATTGTTTATAAATATATTAAAATGTAAGGGTCCCAACACTGAACCTTGGGGTACACCACTGATGACCCCAGACCATTCAGAGTATGAATCATTAACCACTACTCATCTCTGAATACAATCTTTTATCCAGTTTTCTATTCCATTTACATACGGATTTTTCCAAGCCCGTAGACTTTACCTTACACATTAGCCGTGTGTGGGGAACTGTGTCAAACGCTTTAGCAAAATCCAAGTATAATAAAAACAAAGTGCAGCGCTGAGAAGTAAGTGTGAAAGCAAATAGTCCGTGGTTATAAATTAAATAAATATATATATATATATATATATATATATTAAATATATAGTCCCAAGGAGAAGCTGATGAAAACCAGGAAGCAATGGAAAGAGTGCGCACTCACCGAACGCGCATGGAAAATGCGCATAAATGAATATCTCCTGGAATCCTAGAGTAGATGGAGAAGGTGAGTTCCAATCTGTGGATCAATCAGCCTGGAAGATATATCAGAGATCCGAGGTCCCCTTAAGGTTGGTATGATTATCAGCCAGACTCCAACAGCTCCGTCCCTCTGGTGGTGATAGGTGAGCACTGCAGGAATCCTGCAAATGGATTTAGCTCCCATTGGGAACCAAAAACAGGTGCCCATAGTGTAGTATTGTAAAGTATATTTATTAAGAAAAATACAAATAAACAGGCAGGGTAGTAAGGCAGTGTGTACAGTACATATATTAAAGCAGAGTACGCAGCAATGGTACTAACCCTAAATTAAAATGGCCGCGGGGCTGTCTCGTGGCTCCGGGCAGAAGATGACGTCATGCTCTGTCGGTTCCTCCTAAGGCCTTTCGTGCCCAAGCACATCATCAGAGGGGATACCAACCCTGTGCAGTAAGAGGAGAGGAGAGATGATTTTTGGTAATTTTCCTGCCAGCAGGAGACCATACCAGCGGTGATCTGAGCCTGAGTCTGAGAGTGAGGACACCCAAGGGCAGCACAGCATCACCCACATCACAGCAACTGCACCACTGCCACAGGGAGGCTGGAGCTCCAACTCTGCTTCTCACTGCTGATCACAAGATATTTTTGGGGAGAGACCTAAGGGCCCCTCTCCTTTAACAAAGAACCATCACTGCAGCATCCCAGGAACTAGTGAGAGGGCTATTTTCCCGTTTGCTGACACTGCTAGCAGGGATTGAGCCCCTGAGAGCAGGACACCAAGTATACCCAATGTATACTGCACCCATACTACATTCTATACCATAAGTATTCCAAACCTAGACTGTACCTATGCCAATCTTATACCGCATTATACCAAACCTTTACCATATCTGAACCACAGCTACCCTTGCACCTGTGGTGAGACTATCCCATACCTATACTGCATGCAGATTAACTGGGAGTAATTATTCTGCTAGTCCCCTTTGTTTCCTTGCCCCCTCCACTACCATCATCCTTTTATTTTGGACAGTGCACACCCAATTGGTCTAGGATTAGAATCACCGCCATAAATGTGTATAGACAGGTGGAGTTTAATGCTGCCCCAGCTGAAGAGGTTAGTGTTAATTAGGATCCCTGTTTTTCTTGATGGGTTTTCTTGGGTCCGACCCTCCGACCCTATGTGCAATAAAAAGGGACAAGGACCTGGACCCAAAGAGAGGAATGTGTGACATTGCTGGAGTCTGGATTGCCAGTGCCATGCCGAGTTTGGATTCCCCGCTATTAAGGGAGATTGCTGGGACTTGCAGTCCTCTATGAAGTTACCATTCATGGCCTCTGTCAAGAATGTACTTTTTCCCATACAGGCATGCTGGGGCAGTCACAAACCTGAAGTTAGGGACTAGGGATATTAGGAAAAAACTTCACTTTATATTGAACTGTTGTGTTAACTTATTCTTCAGTAAAGCTTTGAAACTTTGCCCTTGTCTGGTGTGAAGGTACTAAAGAGGTGTAATGCAGGTTACTGGCACACATAGTCTACAGCTCAAGTCAGTTAAAGAACATTGGGGTCTGAGGACAGTAGTGTGAGAGTTACCATAGTGTGAAGTTCAAGCACCACAGAGGTCCCTAATCTGTGCACAGGTACAGAAGAGGAAGAGTTAAAAGTGTTTGTAAAGGCTCAAGGTTTTTTTTACCTTCATGCATTCAATGCATGAAGGTAAAAAAACCTTCTGTGTGCAGCAGTGCCACCATCCCCCTCAATGCTTACCTGAGTCCTATCGCAATCCAACAATGTGCACGGCAGCCTCGGCTGTCCCAGGTCTCTGCCTTCTCATTGGCTGAGACAGCAAGCAGCAAAGCCATTGGTTCCTGCTGCTGTCAATCACAGTCAGACAGCCAATGAGGAGAGAGAGAGGGCATGGTCAGTCTGCGGTTCCATCTGTGAATGGACACATGAAGCAGCAGCTTGGGAACACACCTGCTCGGGTTCCCCCATAGCAAGCTGCTTGCTATGGGGGCAACCAACAGAAAGCAGGAGCCAGGAGCGAACCTTTAGTGTTGCTTAAAGTGAAGTGCACACATGGAGTCAGTGCTGGGTGTACGGCGGGCTCCATATTGTTACTGGAGTGAGGTAGCATTTATACACTGGACAGGTGGAGAGGAAATTGGCTCTGCTTGTCCCTTCTAAATGCAGTAGTGGCCGTTGTGATGTACAGTAACAAAAAAGAGAGTTTACTAGAGTTGTCTGTTTCAGCAAAGGTAACCCAGGTGTAAGTTTACAGAAATCCCCCTGCGCTCCACAGAACCTAGTGACCAAAGAGTTAGCTGCTATCACCTATTCTCTATACCGCAAGATATGTGTAAACAAAATTATATAAATGGTGAAGCGCTCAACTTAGGAAGTGAAAATTATCTCATACCTAAATCAATGTGCAAACTGAAAAATCAATATAAATAAAATAACTAGTGCAATATCCCCATATATGAATTATACGTCCCTGGTGGTATAGTGATAAACAACTAATACTTTTTAAACTGTGCAAAGTGATACATATAAACGGAAATAATTAAATAAAATATGAATACAAAAATCAATTGTGAGCCACACTGTGCAAGATCATAAAAAGTGTTCAAATGACATCACTCCATGCTGCAATGTGCTCTTCGTGAAAAAAAACTTGACGTGACTCCCCTCAATGATAGCCAAAATGCCCCCTCACCTTCCACATTCGACCCTTGCGGGTCACAAAGCTTTATATATATATATATATATATATATATATATATATATATAATATATCTCTGTCAGGTGTTTTTCTCCTCCACTGCCTCCACCGACCCAATCAAGATCCTCCTCCAGACAATGGGTTCCACTCAAATAACTCCCCTCACAATACGGACTCAGACACAGGGCGCCTTAAAGAAGAACTTCATTAGTTGCAAACTACACAGCAATGATCAACTGTTGAGTTAGGCAAGCCTGGAAAGTTGGAGGAGATCTACCAATGCAATTAATTCATGGAATATCTGTATAAATTTCTTTTGCTGCTGGGAAGAAGAGGGGAGTCACGTCAAGATTTTTTCACGAAGAGCACATTGCAGCATGGAGTGATGTCATTTGAACACTTTTTATGATCTTGCACAGTGTGGCATCACAATTGATTTTTGTATTCATATTTTATTTAATTATTTCCGTTTATATGTATCACTTTGCACAGTTTTAAAAAGTATTAGTTGTTTATCACTATACCACCAGGGATGTATAATTCATATATGGGGATATTGCACTAGTTATTTTATTTATATTGATTTATATTTTTCAGTTTGCACATTGATTTAGGTATGAGATAATTTTCACTTCCTAAGTTGAGCGCTTCACCATTTATATAATTTTGTTAACCCAGGTGTAAGGCAGTGGCCCTATTCAAAGTGCCTAGCATGGCCCAGAAGAACCCACCCCGGGGTAGGTCTCTCAGGTGACCCTTGCTTGGCACCCAACAAGGAGGGAAGCATAGAGGACGTGATTACCTCCCCATGACCCTTGCCCTACATGCGCTCTGGCAGTATAATCCCTGCACTTAGTAGATTCAATTTACTACTGCTCACTGCTGTACCTAGGTGGCCTTGCTGCTGTTTATGATGTTCTGGACTCCAAATGTCATCTAATGTCTAATCCTTACTGTTAATTACTTTGTATGCAAAATTGTGTTATTGCCATTGTTAATCCATGTTATGCTTGCCTAGTTACCAACCAGTGACAATATATTAAGTTTGCCTGGTTTGGTGCCTGTTTTATTGATAAATCTCTACTATTGAGTACTAAGTATTACTTTCAGTGAATTCTGGTGATATTGTATGTTTGTATGCTAAAACCTGGTGTGTCGGGGGGGCTGAGGTTCTGGAGAAGGTTGAGGCAAAGAACAGTGGACCAATCCTATCCAGCGGCTCCAACGGGAATAGCGCTACATCTAAAAAATATACTTTGATTCCTGTGTCACAATTAAGAATCTCACAGATACATTTAAACCTCAGCAATCTCATTACACATGCTTTTATGCACACTGAAAAGAGACAGAGAGCTAACCCTTTGTCTGAGCCAACTTTAAAGAAGAACTTAGCAATAAGCAACTGCTGAGACAATGAACACTTTGGTGAGAAGTATGTAATATACACTCACTGGTCACTTTATTACGTACTCCTGTTCAATTGCTTGGTAAAACAAATGATTGTTGGTGCCAGACGGGCTAGTCTGAGTTTTCAGAAACTGATGATCTACTGGGATTTTCACACCCAACTATCTCTAGGATTTACAGAGAATAGCCTGAAAAAGAAAAAAAACATCCAGCGAGCTGCAGTTGTGTGGAGGAAAATGCCTTGTTGATGTCAGAGGTCAGAGGAGAATGGGCAGACTGGTTCAAGATGATGGAAAGGCAACAGTAACTCATGTCTATATGGACCAAAATCTCTGAGGAATGTTTCCTACACCTTGTTGAATCTATGCCATGAAGAATTAAGGCAGTTGTGAAGGCAAAAGGCGTCTTTCCGGGTACTAGCAAGGTGTACCTAATAAAGTGGCCAGTGAGTGTACAATACAGAGCATATACCTAATACAGGAATATGTAAAAGAGAACAAGGGTTAGGGTGTGCAATGCACAGAGTGCTGTAGTCAGTGTCAGGCTTAGGAGTACATATTGCAGAGTGCATGAGTCAGGCGTGTGTAATGCACATAGCGCAGGGATCCGGGGTATGTATTGTACAGTAGGGGTTAAGAGTACAAAACAAAAAGAGTGCAGCACAAATCCTCTCCCCAAATCCTTCTCTACCTCATCAAATTCTCCTCTCCTGGCCCAAATCCTCCCCCCCTCTTCTAGCACAAATCTTATCCATCCCAATCACCAGCAAACATCTTTCTCTCCACAACCCCCCTTCTTGTACAAATCCTCTTCCACTTGAAACTCCCCCTTCCAGCACAAATCTCCCCCACCATTCTCACTCCCAGCACAAATTTTCCTTCCTTTCTCCCAATTTGCCCTCCCAGACCAATTTATCTCCCCCTTTCTAGCACATTTCCCTACAACCCCCCCCCCCCCCCCACTCCTGGCATAAATTATTTTCCTTTCCCAGCACAAAATTACCCCACACCTGTTCTAGTGCAAATTCTCTATCCCAACAAATCCCCCCCAGCACAAATTCCCCTCTTCCCAAATTCCTTCCTCTGCCCAGCACAAATCTCCCCCCAATTCCTCCTGCCAGCACTAATTCTCCTACATCCCCCTCGCAAACCAGTAGAGACCTTAGACACAGCAAGATTCAATGTTGGGGCTGGGAGATGTCCTTTCTCCAAGGCTCCTCCTTCTCTTCTGTCATAAGGCATATCAGAGCCAAGGAGGAGTCTAGGGAAAGCTTTCCTTAGCTCTGACACCTGCTGTATGACTGTTGTGACAGGCGGCAGCCAGTGGGGAGAGATGGCCAGCTGCTATTGGTGTTGGTGATTGCCTTCTCCACCAGTCGAGCATACCTCTGCCACCTCATTCACAGCGACAGAATGGGGTCCCGCCAAGCATTATCATGGACTTCATGCATGCATATAATGAATTCCTTCTCACTCCCTTACCATGTGGCAATTAAAGTCGGGGAACTTGGAGGTGTCTGATAGTACCTCCTACAGCTCACTCGTTTCATAATGCAAGCTGCCTCAGGTTAATACCCCTCCCAGAGAAGCAAATTCCATTCAGCAAAGACCAGTAATAGTAGGTTCCTGGTCTAGGGAGAACCCAGATGACACAGAAGGGGGCCATGTGCTCCAGTAGGACTACATAAGGCAGCACTCTTTCCACTGATATTCCATGGGGAAGAGAAGAAAGCTGCTCTGATTCCTCCCCTTGTATTTATGTGGTTTACAACAGGGGAGAGGACCCAAAAAGCCCAGCAAACAGCCTAGACACAGTTAACCCCTTCCCATCCTGCGCAGCCTGAACTAGCTACTTATAGGGTTGCCACCTCATCCCTTTAACCACTTCAATACCGTTATGTTTTCTCTTTTTTTAAGATTTTTTTTTCATATTACACTATGAACAAAGTAGTATAATGTTACAACCATAGTAACATTGTACTACTTTGGGGAAGTGATCACTATTTTTTTTTTTTTTTTTGACAATTTGTTTGCTTATAGCAAATAATGTCTTTGCTATAAGCAAGCATTTTAACTGAATGAAATCGATTCACTAAGGTTTTTTTGTTGTGATTAGCTGTGATTGGCCACTGCTAATCACATGACACAATATTGGGCTGTGATTGGCCCAGCCTGTGCATGTGATCACTGTGACCATTCACAGCTAGACACACTTGTATACAATGGATGGTATGAAAGGAATCCGTCCATTTGTTTACAACTGTCATGTGAACCTGCTTTGATTGGTCACAGCAGGTCACATGGTACTGGCAACTGGGCTGGTACACAGATCTATCATAGGCCATGTCCAGAGTATATGGCCGGTGACAGATCTCTCCCAGCGTGGCCCCGCGGGCACGTGCAATGCGCAATATGACGCTCTCCCAGTTCGACGAGAGGCTCTCCGGGCCTTCATCTTACTATAGGCTGGGTGGGAAGTGGTTGAAACCGATCACAGGTTCTGAGGCAAATTTAATGCATATCAGGCACCAAGTGAGTTTAATTACCCCCTTAACCGCATGCGCCCAGCCACTGTACATATACGGCGGCAGGGCGGCACTCGCAGGCAAAACCAAATTTTAAAAACGTTGTGTTTTGTAAACAAATAGGGGGGGCGTGCGCGAGGCGCGCCGCCGCCCTATCTGTCCTGCCGATCACCGCGCAGATGTGAGTCGCCGGGTCACAGCCGTTCCTTAGCGGCTGTTTCCCGGCGATCGGCGGCAAACAGTGACAGACAGTACAGCTGCAGTAGCTGTGCTGTCTGTCACTTCCCTGTCAGCTCAAGGATGAGCTGATTGAGAAAGAACAGTTTCTCTTTCTCGATCAGCCTTGTCCCGTCCAGTACACACACCCCCGCCCCCTAGTAAAACACTCCCCTCACTCCTAGAACCCTTCCCTGCAAAATAAAGTTAACCCCTTCCTCCCCATTGCCATTAGTACAGTGTCAGTGTTTTTTTTTTTTGCACTGATCACTGTATTAGTGTTTTTGGGAGATGTCAGTGACCCCAAGTCAGTACCTCCCCAATGTCACGCCGCAGTCCCACAGTCCCGCCATAAGTCGCTGGTCGCTGCCATAAGTCCCTGATCGCCGCCATAATTCGCTGATCGCCGCCATTATTAGTATAAAAAAAAACCTAAAAATCCCAGTATCTTTCCCGCCATTTGTAAACGCTATAACTTTCACGTAAACCAATTAATTTACACGTATTGGGTTTTTTTTTTTTTTAGCAAAGACATGTCGCAGAATGCATTTTGGCAGAAATTTATGACTAAATTTGATTTTTGCATTTTTTTTTTACTGGACATGTTTTATAGCAAAAAGTCCAAAATATTGTTTTTTTTCCCTCAAAATTGTCAGCCTTTTTTTTTATAGCGCAAAAAATAAAAACCGCACAGGCGATCAAATACCACCAAAAGAAAGCTCAATTTGTGTGGAAAAAAAGGATGTAAATTTCATTTATGTACCGTATTGCATGACCGCGCAATTGTCTGTTAAACTAGCGCAGCGCTGTATAGCAGAAAAATGACGTAAATTGCAGTATTTATACCATAGTTTGTAGACGCTATAACTTCCACACAAAGCAATCAATATACACTTATTGGGATTTTTTTTACCAAAAACATGTAGCAGAATACATTTTGGCCTAAATTTATAACCAACTTTGAGTTTACTATATATTTTTTATAGCTGAAAGTAAAAAATATTGTTTTTCTTCAAAATTTTTGGCCTTTTTTTGTTCATAGCGTGAAAAATAAAAAAGCGCACAGGTGATCAAATTACACCGAAAGAAAGCTCTATTTGTGTGAAAAAAAGGACGCAAATTTCGTTTGGGTGCAGCATTGCATGACCGCGCAGTTATCAGTTGAATTAGTGCAGCGCCGAGTAGCAAAAAGAGGCCTGGTCATTAAGGGGGGTAAATCCTCTGGAGCTCAAGTGGTTAATCAGCCACAGAACCTGTGTAATCAATATGTGTTCGGTTTTTAAAGGGATCAGGTGGGAACCCTAGCGACGAAGCTACACATTGCAATAAATCCAAAAGCAGACATACATCCAATGATATCCCACAAGCACCTGTTTACAAACTTTGTTTTCTGGAAAACCTCTTTGTCTGTTGTCTGCATTGTAGATGAGAAGTAGTGGAGACTTTCCCAATTCCTGCTGGTACCAGGCTATGTTGTTCTCAGTGTGATGGTGATTGTCTCTCCTGGAGACACAGAGATATAAACTGGAAAAAGCACTGGCCCCCATTCCTCTCTATCTTGCCTTTTTGCAGGATGGGCTGAATTTCACATTATTATGCCCCTTTGCAGTTGCTCCAGACTGGTCAAACTCTGTGGAATTTATTTACTAAAGCTGGAGAGTGCAAAATCAGGTGCACGTCTGTATGGAAACCAATCAGCTTCCAGATTTTATTGCCAAAGCTTAATTGAACAAGCTGAAGTTAGAAGCTGATTGGCTGCCATACAAAGATGAACCGCATTCTGATGCTCCAGTTTTAGTAAATCTCCCCCTGTGTGTGGTCAATGTGCTCAGGTAGAGAAGGAGACTAAGTGGAAGTTTGAATGGCCCAGAGCAGCCACTTAGGGGTGCAATATTGTGAAATCCAGCCCATCCTGCAAATAGAAAAACGGAGAGGAATGGGGAGACATGAACTTTTTCTGGAGAGGGCCCCAAACAGCTGCACCTGAAATGAGAGGACCTTCACCATTTGCAACAGGAGAAGCTATGGTATGTACTATTCATTGGATGTCAAATTACTTTGGGGGATGGGGGGGAGTTTCTAAAAATCTTCATGAAAGGTAAACTTTCATTTCCAGCACTTTATAATTTTTATTCAATGATTCATTTTTCCCAGTGTTATTGTGTTCCTTATAGAATACTGAGCACTATATGTGGATGATGTTTTTATGTGTTATAGAGGAAGAAGGTTTTTGTATGGATGGAACTCCCAATACTGCAGACAGTAATATTTTCCTTTATCATCTTCAGTCACAGGAGTAATTGTCAGAATGTAACGAGTGTAAGAAGATCCATCACTCCTGCCAGTGAACCGGTCTGGGACTCCTGTGTATCGGGTGGTTGCAGCATAGATGAGCATTTTGGGGACTTTCCTGATTTTCTGTTGGTACCAGGCTATAGCATCCCCAGTGCCAATACTGGATGTACATGTGATGGTGATGGTCTGTCCCGGGGACACAGAGATAGAATCCGGAGTCTGAGTCATCACAATCTCTCCACAGGATCCCCTGAGGATGGGAAGAAAATAATGGGAAAAACTCCTAAAACAAGAAAACTAATAGAGCCACATATCCAAGGACTGGCAAGCTGCAATATATTACATTTTAGTTTAGGGGTTTAATGCCACTGTAAAGTGTTGAAAGTTGTCCTGATTTCTGCTGGCTCTTGGCAGACCATTTGTCAATGCTACCATGATGGATTTTTGTCTTTTTTCAGCCAGACTAACAGTGTAACTATGTAATGCTAACTGTAAACACCCTTTGGGTTTAGCTATATAGGTTTATTATATTACTTTTTTTTAGATATAGTCTGAGAAGCAGCCTGGGATGAGTCAGCCTGGGAGTGAGGCAGGAGTTCACCTCAGCACCTCAGGCTAGGAGGTTCTACAGGTCAGGGCTTCTGAAGCCCTTCCACTTTCCAGAAACTGAGTGAACTTTCTGGAACAGGGGTGGAGGAGGGCCCAGAGATGCATGTTTGAGGGACCCTGGCCAATCCCCTGGCAGGAGGCTGGACATGGTGTCCAAGGCAACCCTTAAATATGACAGAGTCTAGGCAATAGAGGGAGAGTTGTATGGAAGATGGGAGTGAGAGGAAGGCTGGAGTGGTGAGCCTGGGAGGGGACCCCAGTGAGGGGAGCCTACCTACAGGCTGGTTACTGGATAGGAGGATCTCTACTGCCGCAACATCTCCTAGGGAGGACAGCCTGTCAGTCAGGAAAGATGCCAGCCCAGCATAAGGCCTGAAGGCAGCCACCAAACCACAGAGCTGACAGGAAAAAACAGTGTGCGTACTTCCACACCCCCTGGGCCAGATAAGTGGAGAGGGCAGTCAGGTGTTATACCCAACTAGTTCTCATCCGGGACTGCTTAATAGACAGCTCTTGGGTCCTCTTGCCCAGGGATACCCTCAGTGCAGCTGGGTGAAAAGGAGGATTCATCCAGCTCTGAGGAGGTACACCAAAGGGGCTTAGTGCTCCTCAACTGAGACTGTTTTTATTCTCATCAGTCTGCATTTTAGTACATAGTTGCTAAGAAGTTGCCCTCAAGTTCTAAAGTTCCATGGGGCATCCCATATACCCATATAACTCCTAATAAAAACAACTAAAAACCAGCTCAAGGACTGTTTACTGAGTTTGAGTGTGCAAAGTGTAGAAAATGTATGTTGTCTGGCTGTGCAGAGCTTAGGGGGACCCAATTCAAATCCAGTGGCCCCTAATGGGGTAGTGTTCCATAACATTAGAGTTATCACCAAATTTGCCTCTTGGCGACACAGATATTATCTCTGACTAAATGAACTTTTCTACATCATGACAAAGCTGTCAACTCATGCACTGCATTACCCATATATGCTACAATAGCAGATTGGCTCATTCATTTGGTAGACAGCGGTCACCGATTATGGATGGTAGGAGGACACATGTTGTGAAATCAAGTGAAAATAAACAAGAATGATGAAGAGCTTATGCCTTGGTTCACACTGATGCAGTGTGGAATTTGCAGCGTTTTCAGTGAGTATTCTGCACTGCATCAGAATTGCAACCCGTTCATATGAACTGATGCGGGCGTGTATGTTAAGTTAACAACACCCTGACATTGGTCTGCAAAACGCGGTGCGATGTGCAGAATCGGATCACATAGGTGTGAATATCTCTGTGATCCTATTCTAGTGCAGGCCAAAAAAGGGTCCTGCACATTTTTTGGTGCGGGTGCGGTGCGAATAGAGCCATACAAAATGAAAGAAAACAACAAAAACAAAAAACTAATAGTGTGTACCCAGCTTAACAGAACATCTTATCAATTCATGAAATGCTGGCAGTCTGGTGTGGGAAACTAATTCATGAAACAGATTACTTTGAAGTTGAGATTCTCAGGTAGGAATAATACAGATCATGTTTGGTTTTAAAAACTTGTAAATATAACTCAGTTCTAAATGTAGCGCTACCATCTTGAGAGCTGCTTGCTTTTGGTCCCCCTTTACTTCCTACACAGCCAGACAACATACATTTTCTACTTGCATCCAGAAACAAGAAATAGTCCATGGCTTTTTTTAATTTTGTTTCTTTTATTTAGAAATGTAACTTGGATAGGGTGTAGAGGTTATGAGATGTTCAATTTAATTGCAGAATAAACAATTTGAGGACAACTTCCTTTTCTAGAAAATGCTACAACAATGGCAAATTGAATGACTGTGGTCCAGCCAGTATCCTGACAGTCTTTAGAAAGTAAGCAACTTGCAGGTACTGGACCAGGTTCCTTTTCAAGCTTTGCAGTATGTCCCTCCCTGGTGGACTGCAGGACAGTGGAGCTCCCTCTTTCAGTTCTCCTCCTCCAGCCTGGAAGCAAGACCCCCACCCCTCTTCTCCAGGGCCCCCTCCAAAGCTACACAGTAGCACTCCATCTTCCACCCAACTCCCCAGCTAGCATGGCTTTCTCATATTTATGGGCTTGTCTGCTATACTGCCAGGCCTTCTGCCTGGGATCGGTCAGACTCCCATGAATATGCAGATCAGCCCCTCCTCACCTCCGCCTACTGGCTTCTAGAGACTTTGCCAAGTTTCTAGAGCAGGGGAGAGGTACCAGAGGGACTGACCTGTAGAGCCCTCCAGCCCTAACCTGAAGTTACCTTCTTACTAACTCCAGGCTTCTAGCAAGCCGCTAATTACTCTGACCAACTATATACACCAGACGGCGCTACATAAATAAAATATTCCATTACATTCCATTTGCAAAAAAAGTCATTCCCATTGAGGTGGTGGTGCACAACATTCTGGGTGAGGTTGGGAAGATTTGGGGTCTTGAGAAGACAGGTGGCGGCTGGGAGCCTGGACAAATGCGTTGAGGAATGTCAGGTCCCCATAACTGCTGATTGTCAGTCTCTGGGGTGCGTAGCTTTTCTTTCTGTCCTTCCACGTCCCCTACATTTTTGTAAAATCATATTTTTCGAAAAATGCTGCATGCATGGATTCAATATTTTGTTTCTTAGCCTGAGAGTGTGTTTAGGTGGAGGTAGGGTTTGTTGAGATACAATATAAAGATAATAATAATATTAAAAATATGATTAGTTCTGTTTGTTTTGTTTTTTTCAGCAAAAATGACATTTCCTGTTTTCTATGCTGAAGTAAGCTATTTTTGTTTAATTGTATATATATATATTTATTTATACTTTATTCATTCTGTATATATGCTTTATTATGTTGTTTGCAAGATTTTTTAATAAACAAAAAAATTTACATAAATAAAATACAAACGGTAATATTTAAAGCCCATCTATGGGCAAATTTGTCACTGCTCTTCTCTTATAACACACTCCTCCCACTCATTCACAATTTCTAAACAAAAAAAAACTTCCTAAGCCCTTGTCACTTACCTAAATCCACCATCATGTAACCCTCTGCAGCACCTCTCCTGGAAGTAGAGAACTGTGATCTAGTTCTGTAGTCCCGGCTCATCCGCTGCCCCTTGTTGTAATGTCATGACACTGGTGCAGTCTTCTGGAACCTGAGAGGCCCCTACCAACTAGAAAGCCAATATGAAGTGTCATGATCTCCCAGTCCCCCTGACATGGACACATGAAAAAGGACCTTCCCATTTTACTGTACAGAAACGAGAAGTCTCAGGACCTCACATTTCCCATGACCAATTATAGCTGAACAGTTGCATTATATATATATTTTTTAGTGGATGATTAATAATGTGGTGATCAGCAAGAGGGGGTGGAGGGTATTCCTTGTAGGAGAGAGTTTTCCAGGCTGGACTTAGAGTTTAGGAAATCAAAAAATAACATAAGCAAGAAGTTTTCCCTGAAAACATTTTCACATTATATTTTTATTGGTTACACGATTGTGTGTGCATTTTGTTAAGCGCTGCACAAATTGTTGGCACTATATAATATAAATCTTGAATAATAATATGCTTTTTGTTATTTACAGTTCCAGCAGAGTGTAATGATTTATCGATTTTGAAATGTACACTGCTCAAAAAAATGAAGCACTTTGAAAAACACATTGGATCTCAATGGGGAAAAAATCTCATGCTGGATATCTATACTGATATGGACTGGGTAATGTGTTAGGAATGTAAGGATGCCCCATCGTTTGATGGAAATGAAAATTATCAACCTACAGAGGGCTAAATTCAAAGGCCCCCCCAAAAATCAAAGTGAAAAATCGATGCAGAAGGCTAGTCCATTTTGCTGAAATTTCATTGCAGCAACTCAAAATGGTCCTCAGTAGTTTGTATGGCCCCCACATGCTTGTATGCATGCCTAACAACGTCGGGGCATGGTCCTGACGAGATGACAGATGGTGTCCTGGGGTATTTCCTTCCAGATCTGGACCAGGGCATCACTGAGCTCCTGGACAGTCTGGGGTGCAAACCTGGCAGCGTCATATGGACAGAAACATGATATCCCAGAGGTATTCTATTGGATTTAGGTCAGGTGAGCATGGGGGCCAGTCAATGGTATCAATTCCTTTATCCTCCAGGAACTGCCTCATACTACCAGTAGTGACACTGACCCTGGCCAAATGCAAAACTAGTGGAAAACAGTCAGAAAAGATGAGTAGGGTAAAAAAAATGTCAGTGGCCTCCACCTGTAAAAAACCATTACTGTTTTGGGGGTCGACTCATTGTTGCCCATCTACTGCACCTGTTGTTAATTTCATTAACACCAAAGCAGCTGAAACTGATTAACAACCCCCTCTGCTACTTAACTAACCAGATCAATATCCCAGGAGTTTAACTGACTTGATGCTATACTCTGATTAAAAAGTGATCCTTTAATTTGTTTGAGCAGTGTATTTGCTGTTACCATGTGGCTGATTATTTGAGACCAGTAGCAGGTTGACATCTTGTGGTTATTTTAGTTGCTACATGCTTTGCTGTTTAGAGTAATGATGAATTTCCTCTGCAGAGTAATACTTCCACCTAGCTTCAGGAGCACTTGAATCAGATTATTTATTTTTGTATTTATTACAGGTACTTATATAGTGCGGTCAATTTACACATCTAAGGTCCAATTCACATTCATTTTTATAGGGCCATTTG
>CATNWA010006079.1:0-12020 GCA_951230385.1 Staurois parvus
AAGAAAAGGGTTTTTGGGGTGGCAGAGTTGCTAAATTCTCCGTTGGTTGATGCTGAGGGAAATAAAAAAGAGCAAACCCCAGGCTGAATAGGCTGACAGTAGCTGGAATGATGCTAACACAGGATGAGGCAGTGAAGAACAGACACAAGGAGGGTCGAAGGTCTTGGGTTGGCAACTAGGCGAGCAGATGAGGTACAAGTGGAAGGCAGGGGACTTAGTCAGGAGTCAAGCCTAGGGTCAATTAATAGCTAGAACGGTAAATGACAGAAGGAGCCGTGCAGAGACATAATCCAAAGACAGGACCAGAGGGTTGACGGTACAGGCTGGCAATCAAGAGCAGAATCAGGGTTAGGAACCAGGTCCAATCAACAGAAGATCAGGCAGTATACTGGTATCAGAAACACTAGGAGAGCAACAATAGAATCACATGGCACTGACAGACTAGCTAAAATAAGTACAAGTTATAAATAGTACCTGTGGCGCCTATGTGAATTCATGCTTGTATCAAGCATGTCGTAGCCGTTCTCCTGCTCACACCCTGCGCAACGTATTTCGTCAGACCCTATATGTCTCAGCACCAGGGCGCATTATCCCCAGCGCATTAGCAGTCTGGCCACGGTGCAGCAGTTCCCATTACATTCATACACCTGTGCACATGGAGATGATATCCTTCCTGACCATGTACATAGGAAGGAAGTGTCCCCCTTCCAATCGATTCAAGCCAAACTGGATTATCCTATTAATTCTCTCTTTCCCTAACCAAGTTGAATTCCCCTAATATAAACAACAAAACAAACCCATGGACTGGTACACTGGTCTTTGGGGGATTGCAAGTCTGTGTGAGAAATACCCATTGTCTGGCTGTGCGGAGGGAAGCTTAGGGTACTCACAACCCAGCGGCCCTCACAAGGGTAGCGCTACCACTAGGACAGTGGAATCCAATTTTCAAACTTAGTGGTGCTTTTTCTAGCAAAGTGTTGCAAGCTTATCTATGGTTAAGGGTGCTTTCAACATTACACCACTGCAAGGACTTTTAAATGCATATGTGAGATTGTCCAAAAATCAACCCATAATTTGGTCCATAACCAACCCTGACATGTTAACAATAGAGGCTATATTTAGGTAATAAAAAGCCTATAAGGCCAAGTGTTAGGATCTGTGTCAACAGAGGTTGGGGTTTGTGTCAAGGGCACTTGTTTGAATATACTAATATTTAAGATACTTTAGCGTTTCATGTGCAGTGCTTCTGTCAGGGCTCGGTGGTGTGACCAGAGGTGTGTGACTGACGCAGGGAAACGCAGACTTCAGATATGTTATAAACAATGTAATTTATTAACACTAACAATACAAACATAAAGCGCAAGTGCAATACTAAAACATAGCACAGTGTCAACAAAACCATAAACTCAACCACCCACAGATAACAGTTACATACAATGCAACGCGTCATCAGGCAGGCCAGGGTCAATATCAATCGGGCAGGTAAGGTACAGGGGGAGCAAGCGGAGAATGGTCGGGGTCACAAGCCAGGTTCAGCAGGTAGCGCGGGCACAGCGTGGTACACGATGAGGGTCAGAGGCAGAGTAGAATGGTCAGACACAAGCCAGGGATCAGTTGGAGCAGGAGAATGGTCAGACAAGCCAGGGATCAGAGCAGGGTCCAGCAAGAGAATCAGACAGGAACAGGAACAGGAACAGGAACAGGAAACAGGGGCCCAGGAGAAACACAACACCAAGGCAGAGTCCCCTGCAGGTCTGAATGTCCCTTAAATACACCAGTAAAATTAAGTCCAGGTGTTTGACTGGCTGCAAGGTTGCGTCTCTGATTGCTGGGAGCACCCGCTGGCCAGCCCTGGTACTGCAGCTCATAAGGCAGGTGAGTCCCACTATTGCTGGCCAGTCCATTCCTGACAGCTTCTGACTGCAGCTGAGCTGTTTCCAGTGTGGTTTGCATTCTCTTAGGCTTCTACAGTATATGAATGCAAAACCAACCTAAAGCAAACAAAAGCCCATCAACATGTAATTCTATTTGGTAAATTTTCTTGTTCACAGCAGCCAAGCAGTCTATAGCCAAGGATGGTTTAGGTGTTGAGAATGGGTTTCTTCTCTTGAGCTGGCAATAGAAACATAAAAAAAGCGATGGCAGAAAAAAGACCAAGTGGCCTTTATTAGCCACTTGCCCTCCAGAGGATTTACCCCCTTCTTGACCAGGCCATTTTTTGCGATACGGTAACGGGACAATTGCGCAGTCGTGCAATGCTGTACATAAATTAAATTTGTGTCCTTTTTTCCACAAATAGAGCATTTTTTTTCTGTGGTAATTGATCACCTCTGCGGGGGGTTTTATTTTTTGCACTATAAACAAAAAAGACAGACAATTTAAAAAAAATAAAAAAACAACATTTTTTACTTTTTGCTATAAAACATAACCAGTAAAAAATTAAAAACAATTCATCATAAATTTAGGCCAAAATGTACTCTGCTACATGTCTTTGCTAAAAAAAATCCCAATACATGTAAATTGAATTGGTTTACCTGAAAGTTTACAAATGGTGGTATATATACTGGGAATTTTTTTTTTTTTATACTAGTAATGGCGGCAATTCAGCGACATTATAGTGGGACTGCATCAGGCATTCTGACACTATGGGGAACTGAACTAACTGCCACTGACACCCGAATGACACTAATACAGTGATCAGTGCATAATAAAAAGCACTGACACTGTACTAATGATCACTAGGCAACACGCCCCCTACCCAGAAATGTAAAATCACATATATATGACGTGATTTTTCACAGCCCTGCCGCCCTGTATACTTTTTGTAAGTGAAGTCTCCAGAACTGTACACAGTACAGAGGGTCTCACTAAAGATCTATATAAGGGAATCAGCCATCCTTGCCTAGAGAACACAGTGATCGCAATGTACAAACCAACATGCTGGTTGTTCCCAAGTCGATCGATGGATCAGCTTGGGTACAATCAGCCTGCTGATAGAAGAAATCAAATCTCGTCTGGTCCCTGCTGAACAGGCCAAAATTCAAAACCATCTATGACCTGCTTATGGCTAGTTACACAAGTTCCGTTTTTTTTTTTTTCATTTACCCTAGAGGGCTGAACAGAAAAAACTGACAGATCACCGTACTAACACAAACTATGTGCATCTCCCCCACTGTGCTACTGTGTTCTGATGGGGGGACTGCCCTCACCCTGCCAAAACACACTGATCAAATTCTGGTCGGATGCTGGTTTTCCCAGCATGCTTATTTGACAGAAGCCGATTGTGATACCAGCTTCTGTCGGATAGAGAGCTATACACACAGACTGAAAGTCAGCTGGTTTCTGTCTGAACCAACACCATTTTTTGGCCAATTATTGATCTGTGTGTACCCAGCCTAAGGCTTATTTTGTATGCATAAACATGTCAGGTTGATTGTCTTGAGAGACTTGAGCTGTATTATTTAGGAATAATGTGTTTACGTAAGAATCTGCTGCTGGGTGATGGATGTTTTTTTCCTCTGCCAAGGCTGGTAGTCAAAGATTGTCAATCTCTCAGATTTAAATATACTTTGCAAACTATACTTAAAGTACATAGTAAAGAGAGCATTCCGGTCAGTGTATTTAAGCTCAAACTCTTTTATGTTGAAAAAAGTCAGAAATGACGAAACCGTGTTGGGGATGTATTTTGGTGTTAATAGTAAGTGACATAGGCAGAAGTGACGTGACCAGAAGTGACGTCTGACAGGCGACTGAGTGTTGTGGTGAGATCCTGGTGGCTTTTCTGAGTGTGGTGCCAGGTGTTTACTTAGCAGTCATGGTTTACAAGTCATGAATGATTTGTTATATTGCAAGAATCTGTGTGGTGAGCCTTTTTCTTTTAGAATAAAGCGTGTATCCTTTGTTTTACTGCACTATTAGAGGGTTTTTTTTCTTTGCATGATATATGATATACCTACCTTATATAACACGAATGGAAGGGTGGGAAGGTGCCTGGCAATCTGGAGTTACATCGGTTGAATGTTGTTCTGAGCCATTATCGCCTGAAATATGATGGGCAACTTGAGGTGCGGAGCTTCACTGGATTGGAGAAAGGAGCGGTGATCACTGGAGGCACATCAGTGTTGCGTTTTAGTGGAAGAGGATACACTATTGGATTTTTAATCCATTTTAATTGTAACCCTTTGAGGGACATTGAGGACTTGTTTGATAATTCACTTTTTGATGGGTTATTACAGTGGGGATCGAAAGTTTGGGCACCCCAGCTAAAGATTTGTATTAATGTGCATAAAGAAGCCAAGGAAAGATGGAAAAATCTCCAAAAAGGCATCAAATTACAGATTAGACATTCTTATAATATGTCAACAAAAGTTAGATTTTATTTCCATCATTTACACTTTCAAAATAACAGAAAACAAAAAAATGGCGTCTGCAAAAGTTTGGGCACCCTGCAGAATTTATAGCATGCACTGCCCCCCTTTGCAAAGCTGAGACCTGCCAGTGTCATGGATTGTTTCTCAATCATCGTCTGGGAAGACCAGGTGATGTCAATCTCAAAGGTTTTAAATGCCCAGACTCATCTGACCTTGCCCCAACAATCAGCACCATGGGTTCTTCTAAGCAGTTGTCTAGAAAACTGAAACTGAAAATAGTATGACGCTCACAAAGCTGAAGAAGGCTATAAGAAGATAGCAAAGCGTTTTCAGATGTCAATATCCTCTGTTCAGAATGTAATTAAGAAATGGCAGTCATCAGGAACAGTGGAAGTTAAAGCAAGATCTGGAAGACCAAGAAAAATATCAGACAGAACAGCTCGCAGGATTGTGAGAAAAACAATTCAAAACCCACGTTTGACTGCACGATCCCTCCAGAAAGATCTGGCAGACACTGGAGTTGTTGGTACACTATTCCTCTATAAAGAGATACTTGTACAAATATGGTCTTCATGGAAGAGTCATCAGAAGAAAAACCTCATCTTCTACGTCCTCACCACAAAAATCATCGTTTGAACTTTGCAAATGAACATATAGACAAGCCTGATGCATTTTGGAAACAAGTTCTGTGGACCGATGAGGTTAAAAATTGAACTTTTTGGCCGGAATGAGCAAAGGTAAACGTTTGGAGAAGAAGGGGCACAGAATTTAATGAAAAGAACCTCTGTCCAACTGTTAAGCATGGGGTTGGATCAATCATGCTTTGGGGTTGTGTTGCAGTCAGTGGCACAGAGAACATCTCACGAGTAGAAGGAAAAATGGATTCAATAAAATTTCAGCAAATTTTGGATGGTAAGTGGATGCCATCTGTGAAAAAGCTGAAGTTAAAGAGAGGATGACTTCTACAAATGGATAATGATCCTAAACACACCTCAAAATCCACGGGCGATTACATCAAGAGGCGTAAACTGAAGGTTTTGCCATGGCCTTCACAATCTCCTGACCTCAACATAATAGAAAATCTATGGATAGACCTTAAAAGAGCAGTGCGTGACAGACAGCCCAGAAATCTCAAAGAACTGGAAGACTTTTGTTAAGGAAGAATGGGCAAAGATACCTCAAACAAGAATTGAAAGACTCTTGGCTGACTACAAAAAGCGTTTACAAGCTGTGATACTTGCCAAAGGTGGCAGTACAAGATATTAACTCAGCAGGGTGCCCAAACTTTTGCAGACGCCATTTTTTTGTTTTCTTGTTATTTTGAAAGTGTAAATGATGGAAATAAAATCTAACTTTTGTTGACATATTATAAGAATGTCTAATCTGTAATTTGATGCCTTTTGGAGATTTTTCCATCTTTCCTTGGCTTCTTTATGCACATTAATACAAATTTTTAGCTGGGGTGCCCAAACTTTCGATCCCCACTGTATATGTATGAGATTATCACCATGTAAGCACTTAGTGTTTATGGACACTTTATTCACAGCGATACTAGTAATTGAGCAATTTACTGTTTGATTACTTATTTGTATGGACATTGGTTGGATTTAAAGTAGAATTCCAGTCAGTTTTATGTTTTATTAAAAGTCAGCAGCTACAAAAACTGTAGTTGCTGACTTTTAATAAACCCACACTCACCTGTCGTGGAGTCCAGCGATGTGCTCACACCGCACTGAAATGAAAAATAAACAAGGCATATCCCTCTATAGTGTGTACTAGCCTCAATCCAAGCCACCTAGTGGATATTTCTGTCTGTTCTGTCTACCCTATGCTATCTGCATAAGTAGCTTCTGACAGGTTATTCTGACACCACAGAATCATAGGAGGTGGGTTTGCCACCCCTCCAGCACACAGCAGGTGATTGACAACCTCAGATGTGCATGGTTCCCAATGGGGAACTGTTGACCTTAATGTTGTTAGGTGGAAGTGCTAACCACTTTGCTATTGTGCTAAGTGGTTAGCACTTGTCAAATGTGACATTCCACTCCTCAAATGTATCTATGGCAGGAACCAAGGTTGCCAACCAGAATGGACAACAAGCCTTTGTTCATTAGCATTACATGGGAAACTGATGAAATTAGTAGTTTAAACACCTTCCCGCCCGACCTATATCAGGTTGATGGCCAAGTGGAACATTGCTCCTTCTGAGTGGGTGTCATATGCCGTCCTCTCAGAAGGCGCTGCTCATGTGCCCGTAGGGCCACACAGCAGTGCAATCTGTCACTGGCTGTGTCCACCAGACACAGCTGATGACTGATCACTACTACACAGGGCCACTGCCAGTGTCATGTTAACACTCGTGACCAATCACAGCAGATCACATCACAATTGTAAAAACAATGGATGGCTTCCTTTCATGCCATCCATTGTATACAATTGTTTTGTTAGCTGTGATTGGTCACAGCGATAACATGTTACAGACAGGGCCAACCAAAGTCCATCTGTTACCATGTGATGAGCTTTGGCCAATCACAGCTAATCACAACAAAAGACACTGAAAGTATCAGTTTTCATTACGTAAAAGTGTTTTCTTATATAAATGAAATACATTGGTATAAGCAATCATAATGTGTAATATAAAGAAATCCTGATCATTTCCCAGAGTAGTACAGTGTTACTACTGTATTGCTATGGTCACAGTGTGTAAAAAAATTTTTAAAAATTGAAAAAAGAAATGTAATAAAAAACAAATACATAAATAAATAAAATAAGATTTTTTTTCTTTTTTACATACTGTCACCAGTCAGTGTCCTTGATCACTGCCACATCCCAGTTATATGATAATGCTGTACTGGACTGGTGACAATGTATAAAAAATAAATTGTGAAACATTTTTTCAAATTTTGTTCAGTTTTCAAAAAAAATTGTGACAAAAAAATTACAACTTCAAAAAACTTGCCATGCCTCTTACTAAATATCTTGGGCTGTCTATTTTCTAAAAAGGATCATTTAGGGCACATTTGTAATATCCTGGTGTTTTCAAGCCTCAAGAAATGAGATAGACCTGCAGCACATCAGGATTGATCAATTTTCAGATATACAGTGGGGATGCCCTTTTGGAGATTTTTTCCATCTTTCCTTGGCTTCTTTATGCACATTAATACAAATTTTTAGCTGGGGTGCCCAAACTTTCGATCCCCACTGTATATACCATAGTTTGTGGACTCTATAGCTTTCCTATAGACTAAATATTGTATGCTGATTTGGGTTATACATTTTGACCTAAATTTATGAAGAAAGGTTAGTTATTTGCAAAATTTTATACCAGAAACGAAGAAAAACTTGTTTGTTTTTTTCAAAACGCTTTTTTTTTTTGTTTATTTAGCAGAAAATAAAAAACTCAGTGGTGCTTAAATACCACCAAAAGAAAGTTTGTGTGAAAAAAAAAAGATAAATCATATGAGTACAGTGTTTCATGACTGCGCATTTGTCATTCAAAGTGCAACAGCACTGAAAGCTGAAAATTGGCCTGGGCAGGAAGGGGGTCAAAGTGCCCGCTATTGAAGTGGTTAAACAAAATGAAAAAAAGATAGGTTATGATAACCTCAAATTAATAAACATTGTTTTTAATGATAAATACACTTTAGCAGGCTTCTCTTTCTCTTTTTGAAATGGACCATTCGATGCTATTGCCATCACAACTACAGTGATTGACCAGAGCAAGCATGCAGTGGGTAAAGTATCAGAGCATATCTGTTCTGGGACATCCACACACCAAGTAATTATGAAAGGATAAGGATGACAAATGGAGCCAGCATCTTTGTAAACAACCCAGTTCCCAAATTTCTAACCCCACAAGTCCTACAAGTGTTCATATGTTATTGGATACACAAAAAGGAATAAAAAATAGGCCAGCAGTGCATTGTCTACATGTCTATGCATTAGAAATATATATAAATGTTGGCAAATTGCAGTTGTGAATTAGCCCTCAAGTATTTATTGGGGAACTGACTGTCTTATTATATTAGCAAGGATTCAGAGACTTCTTTTTTACAGTCTAATAAAGTATACCCCATTTTTGTATAATTGTTTGGGGATAACTCTTTTCCACATCGGGTTGGTTGGTTATTTACTTATTTTTTTTATTTTCATCTTTAGGAACAAGTTCTACCCTAATAAAAGGGAAATGCTATTGACCTCAGACATTCTATAGGTAACAAATGTTTTGTCAATATATAGGATCCCAGTAACAGCTGTAGGCTCATTTGCAAAAGAAGCGAAAAAGCAGGTGCACGCAGCAAATGCTCTTTTTCTTTTGTGGCATTATGTTTAATGTCTTCTAACTATTGTGAGAACACTGTCGATTGTTTATCTCTCCAAGCTGACCACCATTGTCTATTCTTTTGTTCTATAGAGGCAGCCAGCTTTTAGATCAGCATTATTATATATGTTTATATTAAAGATTGTCAGCTGATATGGAGATACAACCCCTATGAGTTACCATTTGTAAACCTTTAGTATTATTGGATGTCTGTATGAATAGCTCCTAAAATGTGATCTGATCTTCATCTAAAGCCACCATAGATGGATCAAATCTCTGCTGGTTCAGCAGCAACCAGCCAAGCTTGGATCTATCTATTGGCAGGCTGGTTGCACTGAAGCTGATCCATAGATCGACTTCAGTACAAGCACCCTGCTGTATTTTCCGTTTGCGATTACTGTCAGCGACTATAGCTGCCAGCAGTAATATTGTGTTCTGACTGCAGGGAACACAATAGCGCTGCGGGAGGGATTCCCCCATCAACACTGTCTGGGGAAATCATGTGATTTCATGATCTCTGGCTTGCTTAAGTCTCAATAGACTTAAAGTGGAGCTCCACCCAAAAGGGGAAGTTCCGCTTTAATGCTTTGTCCCCTGCTTCCCATTAGGGTTTGGCACCTTTGGGGAGTTGGGGCATGGGGGGAGAGCAGGTGCCCTAATTTGACAGGTACCTGCTCCCACTTCCACTGCGATCGCCTAGGCGATCGGAAGCGGAAGTTGTCCTCCCTCCCCGTAGTCTTATGGGACTACGGGGCCATTCACAAAGCACAGCGCTTCTCGCACATGCGCAGTGGGCACCCGACTATGAATTCGCAAGCTGTCTCAGCCGAGTGCCCACACTATAGATGCCGGTGCCAGGGAGAGAAGACAGCCGGTGAAACCAGCAGTGGTGAGGACACCGCTGGGCCAAGGGACAGGCAAGTGGCTGTATTTTAAAAGTCAGCAACTTCAGTTTTAGTAGCTGCTGACTTTTATTTTTTTTTTTTCAGCTGAAACTCTGCATTAAGCAGTCAATGGCTTGGTTAAATCTATGCTATTATTCAAACTTACGTTCGACTCGAAAATCAAGCCCAACGCTACTGTTGACTGGATTACTACCTCTGCGAGAAGTGTGTTCAAAGTATCAAATACACTTGCAGTAAAATAATACTTTTTTAGGTTAGTTTTAAACTTTCCTCCTGCTAGTTTGAGGTCATGTTTCCATGTTCTTGATCTTAATTTCATATTGAAAATACTGCTCTCCTGAACCCCATTCACAACATTAATATATTTAAAGGTTTCCGTTGTGACCCTCCTTCCTTTCTTTCCTCAGAAATGTGCATATTAAGTTCCTACAGTCTCTCCTGATATATTTTATCACCATTTGTAAATGACACAGTATTCTAAATCAGGTCAAACCAAATATCTCTATAGGGGAATCAGAACCTCCTTCCTTCTGTAAGTGATCCCTCTTGTGATGCACCCCAGAATTCTATTCACTTTCCCTATCAGCAGACCTCACTCTCAGGGGATCAGGAAGGATTTTTTTCCCAGCAGGAGCAAATTGGCTCATGCTTTGCTGGAGTTTTTTTCCTTTCTCTAGATCAACTGTGGGTATAGGATTATAACTTTTTTTTTTTATGCTTGAACTAGATGAACATTTGTCTTTTTTCAGCCAGACTAGCTATGTAACTATGTAACTGTTTGCTCATTTTACAAATATCTAACATAAGCACCCCCATATATCTTTCCTCTGCAGCTCTGTATAACACTGTACACTATCAAGAGATTTTTCCTCCAAGTGTGTTATTTTGCATTTAGAAACATCAGGCTTTGGTCACACTCCAATACCTCCAATAAAATGGCACTGGTATCTTTGAATCATATGCTAAATTGGCCCTAATATGTGTATGTATGAATGTGAGTTAGGGACCTTAGATTGTACACCCCTTGAGGGTTAGGGACTGATGTGAATGTACAATATATATGTAAAGTGCTGCGTAAATTGTCGGCGCTATATAAGTACCTGAAATAAATAAATAAATATGCTAGATAATGTGCCCATTTAAATATGACATCCAGCTAGGTGTTTCTGTAGGACTCCAGTGAGATGGCGCCTGTGTATGTAGTCTAACAGGTACTGATCAGCAGGCTATTTAAACATGAGACAAGGACATATCAGCACACTAAAGTCCCCTGAAGACATGCAATAGTACGACACATGTTGGGTGGAGCTATTCATGCTGTTGTCACGCAGCTGCTTCTGGATCCTGGGAGCGGTGGCCATCTTAGTGAGTGTTATCTTTTGCTGTTGCATTATACTCAATTTGGATGAGATGGAAAGTTGTTTTAATGCAGTTTTTGTTCTGTGCATTTAAATTAATGGGCTGCTTACCGTCATTTAATAAAATACTATACCATATATCACCTTCTATGGGTTCATGTGCTGAGTGTTCCTCCTAGATATAAGCAAAGAGTCTGTGTGTTGGCCCACTGCTGGAGAGGAGTGTTGTAACAAGAGACCATCACCCATACTGTGGAGCTTTTTCATCTACTATGTGCTGTTTTCTGCTCTCCTGTGCAGCTTAGGAGCTAGTGAGTGTGCAGTGGTGGCGGTTTTTGATCCATATGGTGGGATCCATATGGTGGGGCGGGTATACTGTTCCTTCAGAGCGCTTGCACCAGTGACGTCATCGGCTGCAGGGACACTGAATATTTCCTAAACAGTGCATGTTTAGGACATATTCCTTGAAAGTACAGGTGAGCTTTATTATAAGCTTACCTGTAGGTATACAGTGGGGATCGAAAGTTTGGGCACTCCAGCTAAAAATTTGTATTAATGTGCATAAAGAAGCCAAGGAAAGATGGAAAAATCTCCAAAAGGCATCAAATTACAGATTAGACATTCTTATAATATGTCAACAAAAGTTAGATTTTATTTCCATCATTTACACTTTCAAAATAACAGAAAACAAAAAAATGGTGTCTGAAAAAGTTTGGGCACCCTGCAGACTTAATATCTTGTACTGCCCCCTTTGGCAAGTATCACAGCTTGTAAACGCTTTTTGTAGCCAGCCAAGAGTCTTTCAATTCTTGTTTGAGGTATCTTTGCCCATTTTTTCCTTACAAAAGTCTTCCAGTTCTTTGAGATTTCTGGGCCGTCTGTCACGCACTTCTCTTTTAAGGTCTATCCATAGATTTTCAATTATGTTGAGGTCAGGAGATTGTGAAGGCCATGGCAAAACCTTCAGTTTATGCCTCTTGATGTAATCCCCTGTGGATTTTGAGGTGTGTTTAGGATCATTATCCATTTGTAGAAGCCATCCACTCTTTACTTCAGCTTTTTCACA
>CATNWA010006080.1:0-18121 GCA_951230385.1 Staurois parvus
GTAATGGGGATTAACCAGTTTGGTACAAGAACACTTCATGAGGGCTTACGTGCACTGCTACATGGGAACGTGTTAACTTAGCGGCCCGTTCACCATTGATCAGTTTTCCAGTTAATAAAAGCAGAAGAAAATGCTTTAAAAAATGCTGCTGGGTGACAGATGGGACATGAGGGAATTCATTGTGAGTGATTCCTGCCGCACAGCCATGCTGAACATTTTTTTTTTTTTTATCAAATAATCACATTAATGCCGCAAGAAGAATCACCCCGCTATTCATACAAGGGGGTGCAGTATGGGTTTTGGGTAGGGATGCACAGATATTGTTTTTTTTATCGGCGAGTCTGGGTACTGATACTTTCGGTCAAGTATTAACCGATACCAAGTATCAATACCTTTGCACTGCAATCCTGAACCCAATACAAAATTGAATGGGCTCAAATCGCACTGCAAAGAATTGCATGTCATTTGAGCAGGAATGCAGTGCGATTTATGTCATGCAGGGAGGTTTCCCTGGTGTGAATTCAGGGGGTCAAAGTCACTATGACAAGCCTGGGTTCACACAGGAGCTATGCGCAAAACCGTATGTGATTCAGACAGGAATTGCACCGCATTCCTGTTTAGATTGCATGCAATTCTTTGCAGTGCATTTGAGCCCATTCATTTTGTATGGCCTCAAATTGCACCACAAAGGTATCAGTTTCAGTATCAAGAGCATTTGCACAAGTACGAGTATTTGTGGAAGTACACGGCATAGGTGCAAACCCTAGTTTTGGAAATGGTTTATGCAACCATGCTGCATGTTGCACACTAAATATACATACATTTACCATGGGTTGAAGGAAAGGAGATTGCTCAATTTCCCTATCAACACAGTGGTTGGGGAATCCCTCCCACTGTGCTATTGTATTCTGACTGTGGAAGGTTTCCCCGCTGTCAGAATACATTGATCAATGCTGGTGCCTATAGTGATCGAACAAAAAAAAAAAACAAAAAACACAGACTAGTTGCACTGAAGTCAATCAATAGATAGCTCAATTTCAGTTCTACCAGCCTGATCATAGAGGGATTGAAATTTGGCTGGTTCCTGCTGAATCGTTCAGATTTACCGTATTTGCCGGCGTATAAAACGACTTTTCAACCCGTGAAAATCTTTTGAAAAGTCGGGGGTCGTCTTATAAGCCGGTATCAGGGCGGCACTTTTTCGAGGTGCGGCCGCCACCCCCCCTCCTCCTCCAACGGACACCAAGTACAGGGGTGGGCAGAGGGGCTGCTGTACCTTACCTGGCTCCGGTCCCGGTCCCACGAGGATCCGGTCCAGGAAGCGCGGCTGCTCCTTCTTTCAGTTCGGCCGCTCGATGGTCCCCCGCCGCCCGCTCGGCTCCGCCTCCTCACCGGTGATTGGGCGCCAGCACTGGAAAGGCACACAGGCGACCAATCACCGGCGAGGAGGCGGAGCCGAACGGCCCCGCGCGAAAATCAAGGGGCCGAACTAAAAGAAGGAGCAGCCGCTCCTCTCCCCCACTGACACCAACGATGAGGCACTGTTCCTCCTCCACACTGACACCAACGATGAGGCACTGTTCCTCCCCCACTGACACCAACGATGGGGCACTATTCATCCTCCCCACTGACACCAATGATGGGCACTTTTCTCCCCACTGATACCAATGATGGGGCACTATTCCTCCCCCACTGACACCAATGATGGGGCACTTTTCCTCCCCACTGACACCAATGATGGGGCACTATTCCTCCTCCCCACTGACACCAATGATGGGGCACTATTCCTCCCACTGATACCAATGATGGGGCACTATTCCTTCCACTGATACTAATGATGGGGCGCTATTCCTGCCACTGACACCAATGATGGGGCGCAATTCCTGCCACTGATACCAATGATGGGGTGCTATTCCTCCCACTGATACTAATGATGGGGCGCTATTCCTGCCACTGACACCAATGATGGGGCGCAATTCCTGCCACTGATACCAATGATGGGGTGCTATTCCTCCCACTGACACCAATGATGGAGCACTATTCCTCCCACTGACACTAATAATGGGACACTATTCCTCCCACTGACACCAATGATGGGGCACTATTCCTCCCACTGACACTAATGATGGGACACTATTCTTCACACACTGACACTAATGATGGGGCACCAGAGATCTGGGGCACCCCTTACCTAATGTCATGCTTTAGTCTGGTGTCACACATGGAACTAACCAGGCACCATCCATACTCCCCGTCACAAATGCAGCATCAGTCTGAGATGTATGGGGGTACTAAAAAAAAACAAAAAAAACATACTTACCCACTTCTATGCTGCAGCATCACTGTGATGCTGCAGCTGTCCGCAACCAACTCTAAGACAGAGAACTGAGCGATCACATGACTGCTGATCGCTTAGTTCTCGGTCTCCTCAAAGCAGACAGCAGTTTCAGCCATGTGCTGAGAGCTGAAGCCAGCTGTCAATAGGCAGCTGGGGCGGATCCCAACAATATGGTTGGGATCCTTCCATAGCTTGGAGCAGCTCTGTGACATCAGCCCACGGAGGACCTCTAGCCCACTTTTTGGCTGATTCTGGGTCACAGGGGAACACAAGTGCACTCTTGTGACCCAGAAGAGAAGTATGGCCAAAAGAGCTTCTGGTTCTCAAAGTGGTTGTAAAGACAGAAGGTTTATTACTTTGCTGCATTCTCTGCATTAAGGTAAAAAAATCTTCTGTGATCAGCTCCCCCAGACCCCCTAAATACTTACCTTTGCCTGATCTCGATCCAGCGCTGTACCTGAGAGCAGCAGTGCTACTCTCTCTCTCTCCTCACTGGATATGGAAGCACTAGCTGGAGCCATTGGCTCCTGTTGCTGTCACTCAAGGGAGCAGGGGCAAGGCTGAACTGCAGTGTGTGTATCAATAGACGCACACAGCTCAGCTCGGGATCAAACCAATGCGAGTGCCCCCATAGCAAGCAGCTTCTTGTGGTGGCACTTGGAAGGGAGGAGGAGCCAGGAGTGCTGGCGGGGGACCCCAGAAAGAGGAGGGCTGCTGTGCACAGAGCAGGTAAGTATAACATGTTTATTATATGAAAAAAATAATCAAACCTTTACAATCACTTCAGAGAAAAGCCCATGTAGACCGTGTTGTGCTGTGTGTGGGAGCTGTGTAACTATCACCAGTGTACGGACAGAAGCACAAATCCTTTGGCAGGTAAGACGGCTCCCTTGTATGGATCTCATTTGTGGATTTAGCCGTGTTCCTGTAGGTCACTTTTAAATAAATGAAGTAAATCTATGAGTAGCCCATCAATTCTTACCTCTGTGCAGTACGCTGGAATGTTGATAACAGATGAAGAAGTATTCTGTAAAGGCGATTTATTGATCTGGCCCCTTACTATGTGCTCTGCTGGGAGCTTCACTGGGACACCTGTTTAAAAAATACTTTTAGTAACATTTTTTCAAACACAATATATTGGTTAAAAAAAGGCATCTTCATTTTCAGGTTTACAGCTGAACTCCGAGCACAAATACTTTAAAATATATAATTCCTAATAGCCACAAAGGATGTCCACTTTGGGAGCACCCATATGCCCTTGCAAAACCAGGTATTATCTTGTAAACATAGCAGTGACATCATCACTGTTATGTACATAGCCTGTGCAGAGAGCAGAGCTGTGGGCGGGACAGGCAGGACCCACCCAACGCAAGCTGCCTTCAGAAAACCACCAGAGGGGCGGAGACAAGACCAGTCACGCTGTGCAAGGAGAGGGAGCAGCAATGAGCGGTCTTTATTACAGGAAGCTCCAGCACAGAGGGAAAAGTTCACACTGGATTACTGCGCAGATCTGGAAGAAATAAACCAAACACACCGAGATTCAAGAAGAATACACAGGACTCTTGTATTTAGACAATATTTGCTTATCCTGGGATTCACCTCTAAACCTTCATAGAAGAGTTGCCCCATCTGAGTACCCCCAGATAGATCAGGTGCTCCCATCTGAGTACCCACATAGATCAGGTGCTCCCATCTGAGTACCCCACATAGATCAGGTGCTCCCATCTGAGTACCCACATAGATCAGGTGCTCCCATCTGAGTACCCCCATAGATCAGGTGCTCCCATCTGAGTACCCCCATAGATCACGTGCTCCCATCTGAGTACCCCCATAGATCAGGTGCTCCCATCTGAGTACCCCCCCATAGATCAGGTGCTCCCATCTGAGTACCCACATAGATCAGGTGCTCCCATCTGAGTACCCCCATAGACTAGGTGCTCCTATCTGAGTACCCCATCTAGATTAGGTGCTCCCATCTGAGTACCCATATAGATCAGGTGCTCCCATCTGAGTACCCCTATAGATCAGGTGCTACCATCTGAGTACCCACATAGATCAGGTGCTCCCATCTGAGTACCCCCATAGATTAGGTGCTCCCATCTGAGTACCCCCATAGATCAGGTGCTCCCATATGAGTACCCCCATAGATTAGGTGCTCCCATCTGAGTACCCCTATAGATCAGGTGCTCTCATCAGAGTATCCCATAGTTCAGAGTACCCCCACAGATCAGTTGCCCTCACCAGAGAACCCCCATAGATCAGGTGCCCAAATCAGAGTACTCCCATAGATCAAAGAACCCCCATAGATCAGGTGTCTCAGAGTAGCCCCATAGATTAGAGTGTCCCCATAGATTAGCGAACCCCCACAGATCAGTTGCCTTCATCAGAGTACCCTCATAGATCAGAGTGCCCCCATAGATCAGAGTACTCTCACAGATCAGGTGCCTGAGAGTACCCCCATAGATAAGAGTGCCCCATAGATTCGAGTACCCCCACAGATCAGTTGCTGTCATCAGAGTATAGCCATAGATTAGAGTTCCCTCATAGATCAGAGTAGACTCACAGATCAGGTGCCCCAATCAGAGTAACCCCATAGATTAGAGTGCCTACATACATCAGAGTACCCCCACAGATCAGTTGCAGCAATCAGAGTGCCCCCCATAGATCAGAGTTCCCTCATAGATCAGAATAGCCCCATAGATCAGTAGAGCCCATCACAGTGCCCAGTGCTCGATTAATACTGTATGTCCCTGAAGAAGGGCAGACAGGAGACGGGAACTGGGAGGAGGTGTGCTACAGGGAACAAGGCATACACATGACATCATTGTTTGCTAAGAACTATGCTGGCGTTCCTAACAATCATTGACTGCTGCTCAGTGGGGATCCAGTGCTGCACACTGGCGGGCTGACGGTCCAGGTCTGTCATTTCCTGAAGAGCTTTCAGTAAAATTTGAAGGATTACAGAACCTGAGTGAGAGGTGGAGCCAATGATGGGAGGTGGAGCCAAGGATGGGAGGTGGAGCTGAGCACTCCAGCGGCCATCTTTTTTATGGTAAAGTGACCCTTTCACTCCGATGTCTGGTGTTGGCAGCAGGGAATGTTGTGCAGGTCAGTAATAGCCGCAATACACCCCAGAGGGGACCCCTGATGGCTGTTGCCATCATCCATACACATCCATACATCCATGAATAGCAGTTCTGGTACAAAGCGGTCATAATCTGCCAGCCCAGCACAATGTTGCGGGGTAGAGCTGAGCGCTCAGAGCTCTTTGTTCTGGTAAAAGAATGACTTCCTTTATCATTTTTTGAAAGCTATGAAGTACATTCCATGAACGCATGCAAAATCACATTCATTTCAGTAGGCGGCCCTACGCATGACATGTGCCAAAGTAGCATTAAGCTTTGTGCGTTTTGACACGTCTGCCACGTGGAACAAAACATGTGTGTGCTTGCTGTGTTTGTGATGTCATTAACAATGAATGGCACCCAGGGGCGGACTGACCATTTGGAAACTCGGGCATTGCCCGAGGGCCCGGGGTCAGTAGGGTACCCCATGAGATGCCCCTGGTACCTTTTTCATAGGCTTTTTTTGAGTTTGGGCAAGGACACAGGGGCCCCATGATCCCCTATTGCCCGGGGGCCCCATGAGTTGTCAGTCCGCCCCTGATGGCACCACAACGTTTCATAAATGCACAGAAAAACGTACGATTTTGCTGCGCTCACTCGAAACAGTCAGGTGTTTTGGTACATCATCAAGGGGCCGCTGTCTCTCCCGGGTTCTCGTAGCCGCCCCCCTGATGGCACGCATTGGCCAAAGTGCAGCATCATGGCTACAGCTGCAAGAATCAGGAAAAGACAGCCAGAGCCCTGATGATGCACAGCAGCGCATGCGTTGTACAGGACCCCGAGACTTCTTGGGATGCATGACATCAGTATTCCAGGAGGATGTCGGAGAGTCCTGCCAGTGGTGGGAGGGGGACAAGGAAGATGGTATTACAAAAATTTATAAAGAAATGCAAAAAAGGAGAAGAATCCATAAAAGAAATACAAAGAAATGTCCATCGGTGACAGCGGAGGGGAGGAGTGCAATGATACAAAGTGTGGGGGGAGGGGGGGTCACTTTGAAAGAAAACTGACCAACAAAAGTAGCAAAGTGTCCATAGAAAGCAGAGTGTGATGTCATGATCACCTGTAATGTGGGGGGAGGGGACAAGAAAAAAGATATTACAGCAATAAACAAATGTAAGAAAAAATGCCAAAAAGAGTAGAATAATAAATACAATAATGAAATAAAATGTCCATCTGTGACAGCGGAGGGGGAGGAGTGCAATGATACAAAGTGGGGGAGGGGGAAGGGTGACTTTATATAAAACCTCTGACAACAAAGTAGTAAAGTGTCCATAGAAAGCAGAGTGTGATGTCATGATCACCTGTACATGAGATGACAGACATTTCTATAGCAATGCTTGTGTATACAGAGCTAGATCCCTCTCTGAGGTCCCCCATAGATCACAGTTCCCCTCCCCATAGATCTCAACACAGCTCCTATCACAGCCCCCATTATACCTGATAAGTCCCAGAAGTCAGGCCAATCAGGGGGCAGGGAACTGGAGGAGTCACACACAGCAGGGGGCGGAGCAAAACCTCGGTTGCTAAGCACTCTGGAGTCCCTAGAAACTATTCATTCACTGCCTTCTCATCGAGAGGAGAGGACTGCTGGGCTAAAGCTCCACCTCCGTCAGTTATGTTAAAGAGACCACAGACTCAGCTATATGAGAGGAGGAGCCAAGGAGAGGCGGAGATGAGTACTACGATGGCCATCTTTGTTAAGGTACAGTGACCTATTCTCCTCTATATACAGTGTGGGCAGCCGTGAATGTCATTCAGAGTAGTAATCGCCACAGTGCACTCTGGAGGGCAGTTCATTGCATTTGTAATGTTTGTATATATGTTTGAATGCCGATTTTGATTCAAGTTTCAAAACTGTCATTAGTTGCTAACCCAGCATCTATGTGGGTGGAACTGAGGGCTTCAAGCGGCCATATTTGTTATGGTAAAAGTAACTCATTCCTCTCTATGTACAGTGTGGGCAGTCGGGAATGTAATTCAGAAGCAGGAATAGCAACCGAACACCCCAGAGGGACATCTCATGGCTTTTGGGCTGATTATTTATGTCCGAATGCTGATTTTGTTTCCAGTTTTAAAGCTGTCATTACTTGCTTTAGTATCCAAATGGGGGCGGAGCTGAGGACCTCTGGCGGCCATCTTTGTTATGGTGAAGGGACCTATTCCCTTCTAGGTGCAGTGTGGACAGCTGGGGATGTAATTCAGAGCAGTAGTAGCCACAGAACACCCAGAGGGACAGCCAATGGCTTCTGGGGCTGATAATACACATGTATGAATGGCGATTTTGGGTTGCAGTTTCCAAAACTGTCATTAGCAGCTAAGCCAGCATGTGAGTGGGCGGAGCTGAGCAGTCCACAGCTCTTTATCCTGGTAAAGTGCCCCCTTCCTGCCATGTATGGTGTGGGCAGCTGGGACTGTAGTACAGACAAATAATGACACATACTACACCCCATGGCCACCCTCATAATTGTAAAATACTTTTTTTCCTTTGTAATTTTATTTTATCCTGTATCTATAAACTGCATTTTGTGGACACATGTAAAAAGAGCACTTTTTTGTGCGTATTTGTTGTACTACACGCATAGGGCAGCTCCATTCATTTCAATGGGCTTCCCTACGCACAACACACGCTCCAACGTAGTTCATGTATCTTTTTCAGCATTGAACTTGTGCGTTTTTGACACGATTGTTGTGCACCTTTTCCACATGCAGAAACATGTCTGCTTACTGCGTTTGAGGTGCCATTACCAGTGAATGGCACCACAAGCGTCAATGCATGTTATGCGCATTTTGTAAATGCATGTACATACTTGGGATTTTGCTGTGCATTTACAAACGCTCAGGTGCGAATGGGCCTACTGAATATGCTGGATACTGAAGATCCTAATGGCTCTGTAACCCTGGAAGAGAGTGGTGATTCCACTCCATCATAAGTATAATACATAGATTTTAACCCCTTGCCTACCCGGGCACTTATACCCCCTTCCTTACCAGGCCACTTTTTCAGCTTTCTGCGCTGTCGCACTTTGAATGATCATTGAGCAGTTATGTAATATTGTACCCATATGAAAATTTTTATCATTTTTTTTCACACAAATAGAGCTTTCTTTTGGTGGTATTTAATCACCACTGGGTGTTTTATTTTTTGTGCTATAAACAAAAGATATAAAAATTTTGAATGTAAAGTTTTTCTTTGTTTCTATTATAAAATTATTTGCAAGCAGTAATTGTTCTCCTTCCCTAATGTACGTTGATGAGGCTGCACTGATAGTGCATGTGTTTCCTGATGGACTGATAGGCCTTTGCACTGATGATGTGGCATTTGGAATAGGGCTTCCCAGCACTGGGGGCACTGATAAGCAGCATTTCTGATAGGCGGTTGCACTGATGAGGCTGGTTTACCTGTTATGTAACAATGATGGGCACAGATAGGTGGCTAACTGATGAGCAGCACTGATTCGGTGGCACTGATGGCAGCCACGATGGGCACTACTGGTGGGCGGCAGCTGCTAGGCTCTTGGTGGCACTGCCATAGGGCTGCTCTAGTGGGAGGGGAACTTTTTCTAACTGATCCGCCTCTCAGCTGGCATTCTGATGATCGGTGCCGATCCGTCCTCTCTTGTTTACCATCGAGGGGCAGATGTGTTTCCTCACGCTGTGAACAGCGTGAGGAAAGTGCAACGATAACCGGCAAATGCATTTACCGGTGATCTGCTGTGTCATTGGACACGGCTAATCACGTGGTAAAAGGCCACCGTGATTGGCCGGTGCATATCACAGTGTAACATCAGCTGTGTCCTTAGGACACAGCAGCACTCATGGAGGATCGGCGGTGGGAATGCCCCTGGGGATGCGAGGAAAGGGCGTTCTGGGACCCACAAAACTGTTTCATACCTCATGAAGTAGAATAATCATTCGGCTATTCAATTGTGCAGTTCGGGCAAGTGGTTAAACAGAAACTTGTACTTTCTGTGAAGTTTCCTGTGCGTAAACAGAACTTTTTTGGGCAGCCCATTCTGTATCGGTTGCCATGAGTGAAAGTGTGAGATTGTAGATTCGCCGGGTGCACGCCCTTGCACATTGTGGGAGGGCATGTTTGAGAGGACATCAGCTATGATACTCCTCTGAGTTCCCAGAACTGGCCGGCCCAGTCTGCTCCCATGTTTGAGCAGCCCCTTCTGTATCGGTTGCCATGAGTGAAATCTAGTTTGAGATTGTAGATTGCCGGGTGCGCGAACTCCTGGGGCATGCGGGAGGGCACGTTCTGAGAGGCACGTATGGCGCCCTCCCAGAACAGGCTGGCTGCAGTCTGTACGTCATGTTTGGGCAGCCCATTAATTTCAATGGACTGCGCTATGCACAAGAAATGCACAAAATAATGACCCTAGGCCTCCTTTATTAAAAATCGCACCACACTAAAATGTAATAAAGTACCATACGTTTGGCGCACATGAATGTACACGCATTAATGTGATGCATCAGGTGCCATTAAAATTTATTAGCAATTTGCTGTGCATCTGATAAAGGGCTGCAAAGTGCGCAATTGTGCATGTGTCCCACAATGCACAAGTGAGCAAACAGAGCCTTTGGATACATGAACACATTTGGACTGCAGGCTTCCCATTTGCACTTGGGAGTAATACATAGATTTCTGTATCGGTTGCCATGAGTGAATCTGGTTTACCTATACATAGAATTGCAGGACACTACTTGTTGCACCCCCATAACTCAGAGAGACCCAAACCAGATTCGCTGCAATTATTGATGCATGCGATGGCTACTGCCCCAGCCACTGCAGCTCCAAGATCACTTGATGCAGATTGCCATAGAGGTGCCCTCTCTACACCTGCAGAGGGGTTTTCCAATTAGAACCGCCTCAGGTGCCCCAGCTGCAATCCACTGCAAGCTGTTCACCATGCTTCCATCTTGTTTACTTACATCGAGGGCCGCTGTGTCTTCCGGGTTCTTGTAGTACCCCCCCCCTGATGGCATGCACGTGCCACAGTGTACCGCCATCAGGGATTCAGCTACCCCAAGAACCAGGAAGAGACAGCCAGAGCCCCGATATGCAGAGTGCAGCGCAGCGTTGTACAGGACCCCGAGGCTTGCGGGGATGCATAACATCAGTAATTAATCAAAAATTAATAAAGAAATCCATAAAAGGAGAAGAATCCATAAAAGAAATACAAAGAAATGTCCATCTGTGACAGCGGAGGGGGGGAGAGTGCAATGATACAAAGTGTGTGTGGGCGGGGGAGGGTCACTTTAACCATTAGCCGCCTGGCCAATGGCCGTTTGGCGGCTTCAGATGTGCTGCCTCCATTCCGGTGCACGCCATTTGGCGTGCTCCCGCACATGCGCCATTTGCGCTAGTGCAGAGCGGCGCAGCAGTGCGATCTGTCGTCGGCCGTGCACCTCGGACACGGCCGATGACAGATCCGAGTACGGCTCCCGTTGCTGGTACCATGTGACCTGCTGTGACCAATCACAGCAGGTCACATGACAGTTGTATACATGGATGGCTTCATTCATGATGCCATCCATTGTATACTAGTGCCTAGCTGTGAATGGTCAAGCTAATCACATGCACATGTCATGTGATTAGCTGTGACCAAATCACAGCTAAGCACAAAAAAAAAAAAAAAAGTTGAATGAATTGATTTCATTCAGGTAAATGCTTGCTTATAGCAAAGTAATTCTTTGCTATAAGCAAATTGTGTAAAAAAAAAAAAAAAAAATACTGATCACTTCATCCCCATAGTAGTACAGTGTTATTATGGTAACATTGTACTATTTTGGTCATAGTAAAATATGAAAAAAAAAATCTTAAAAAAAATTTAAAAAAATGTAATAAAAAATTAAATATAATAAAAAAAATTAAAAAAAAAAAAAAATATTTTTTTTTTTCATACTGTCACCAGTCAGTGTCCCTGTTCACCGCCATGCCAGTTACATGATGACGCTGTACTGCACTGGTGACAGTATGTAAAAAAAAAAAATAGTGAAAATAATTTTTTTCATTTTTTCATTTTTCTGAAAAATTATGACAAAAAAATACAACTTCAAAAAACTTGCCATGCCTCTTATGAAGTACGTCGGACTGTCTACTCTGCAAAAAGGGGTCATTTGGGGATATCTGTACTGTTCTGACATTCTTGGACCTCAAGAAATTAGATTGGCCGTCAGTACTTCAGGATTGATCAATATTCAGATCCATACCCATAGTTTGTGAACTCTATAACTTTCCTACAAACTAAAGTGTGATGTCATGATCACCTGTAATGTGAGGGGGAGGGGACAAGAAAAAAAGATATTACAGCAATAAACAAATTTAAGAAAAAATGCCAAAAAAAGTAGAAAATAGAATAATGAAATAAAATGTCCATCTGTGACAGCGGAGGGGGAGGAGTGCAATGATACAAAGTGGGGGGAGGGGGAAGGGTCACTTTTATATAAAACCTCTGACAACAAAGTAGTAAAGTGTCCATAGAAAGCAGAGTGTGATGTCATGATCACCTGTACATGAGATGACAGACATTTCTATAGCAATGCTTGTGTATACAGAGCTAGATCCCCTCTGAGGTCCCCCATAGATCACAGTCCCCCTCCCCATAGATCAACACAGCTCCTATCACAGCCCCCATTATACCTGACAAGTTCCAGAAGTCAGCCAATCAGGGGAGGGAAGTGGGGGAGGAGTCACGCACAGCAGGGGGCGGAGCAAACCTCGGTTGCTATGCACTCTGGAGTCCCTAGCAACTATTCATTTGCTGCCTTCTCGTCGAGAGGAGAGGACTGCTGGGCTGAAGCTCCACCTCCGTCAGTTATGAAGAGACCACAGACTAGGCCATATGAGAGGAGGAGCCAAGGAGAGGCGGAGACGAGTACTAGGATGGCCATCTTTGTTAAGGTACAGTGACCTATTCTCCTCTATATACAGTGTGGGCAGCCGTGAATGTCATTCAGAGTAGTAATCGCCACAGTGCACTCTGGGGGGCAGTTCATGCATTTTGTAATGTTTGTACATGTTTGAATGCCGATTTTGATTCAAGTTTCAAAGCCGTCATTAGTTGCTAACCCAACATCTGTGTGGTGGAACTGAGGACTTCGGTGGCCATCTTTGTTATGGTAAAAGAACTCATTCCTTTCTATGTACAGTGTGGGCAGCACCCCACCCCAGAGGGACATCTCATGGCTTTTGGGCTGATTATTTATGTACCAATGCTGATTTTGTTTCCAGTTTTAAAGCTGTCATTACTTGCTAATTAGCTAAATGGGGCGGAGCTGAGGACTCCGGCGGCCATGTTTGTTATGGTGAAGGGACCTATTCCCTTCTAGGTGCAGTGTGGGCAGCTGGGGATGTAATTCAGAGCAGTAGTAGCCACAGAACACCCCAGAGGGACAGCCAATGGCTTCTGGGCTGATAATACATGTATGAATGGCGATTTTGGGTGCAGTTTCAAAACTGTCATTAGCAGCTAAGCCAGCATGTGAGTGGGCGGAGCTGAGCAGTCCACATCTCTTTATCCTGGTAAAGTGCCCCCTTCCTGCCTGCCATGTATGGTGTGGGCAGCTGGGACTGTAGTACAGACAAATAATGACACATACTACACCCCCAGTGGCCACCCTCATAATTGTAAAAGATTTTTTTCCTTTGTAATTTTTTTTATCCTGTATCTATAAACTGCATTTTGTGGACGCATGTAAAAAGAGCACTTTTTTGTGTGTATTTGTGTACTACACGCATAGGGCAGCCCATTCATTTCAATGGGCTTCCCTACACACAACACACGCGCCAAAGTAGTGCATGTAGCTTTTTCAGCATTGAACTTTGTGCGTTTTGACACGATTGTTGTGCACTTTTCCACATGCAGAAACATGTCTGCTTACTGCGTTTGAGGTGCCATTACCAGTGAATGGCACCACAAGCGTCACATGCATGTTATGCGCATTTTGTAAATGCATGTACATACTTGGGATTTTTTTGTGCATTTTCAAAACGCTCAGGTGTGAATGGGACTACTGAATATGCTGGATACTGAAGATCCTAATGGCTCTGTAACCCTGGAAGAGAGTGGTGATTCCACTCCATCATAAGTATAATACATATAGATTTTAACCCCTTGCCTACCGGGCACTTATACCCCCTTCCTGCCCAGGCCAATTTTCAGCTTTCAGCGCTGTCGCACTTTGAATAACAATTGCGGTCATGCAACATTGTACCCATATGAAATTTGTATCATTTTTTTTCACACAAATAGTGCTTTCTTTTTGGTGGTATTTAATCACCACTGGGTGTTTTTTAGTTTTTGTGCTATAAACAAAAAAATAAAAATTGTGAAAAAAAAAGTTTTTCTTTGTTTCTATTATACAATTTTGCAAACAGGTAATTGTTCTCCTTCACTAATGTGCGTTAATGAGGCTGCACTGATAGGCAGCACTGATATGGCACTGATAGGCAGCACTGATGGGCACTGATAGGCAGCACTGATAGGCAGCACTGATAGGCGGCACTGTTATGCAACAATGATGGCAACACAGATAGGCGGCACTGATGAGCAGCACTGATGGGTGGCACTGACTGGCAGCACTGATGGGCACAGGTGGGCGGCTGATGAGCAGCACTGATGGGTGGCACTGATGGCAGCACTGATGGGCACAGGTGGCACTGCTAGCTCTGGTGGGTGGACCTGCTGTGACCAATCACAGCAGGTCACATGACAGTTGTATACATGGATGGCTTCATTCATGATGCCATCCATTGTATACTAGGGCCTAGCTGTGAGTCACAGTCTAATCACGCCATGTCATGAACCGGCTGTGACGCAGTGAAGCCATCATTTGGCAAGTGGTTAAACAGAAACTTGAATGCTTTCTGTGTGTTTGTGTGCGTCATGTTTGGGCAGCCCATTCTGTATCGGTTGCCATGAGTGAATCTAGTTTGAGATTGTAGATCGCGGGTGCGCGCCCCTGGGGGCATGGGGAGGGCACGTTCTGTAGGACGTCATATGACGCCCTCCCAGAACTGGCCGGCCGCAGTCTGCGCGTCATGTTTGGGCAGCCCATTCATTTCAATGGACTGCGCTATGCACAAGAAATGTAAAAAATAATTCCCTGGCCTCTATTAAAAATCGCACCACACTAAAATGTAATAAAGTACCATATGTTTTGGCGCACATGAATGTACACGCATTGGCGTGGCGCATGGAGGTGCCATTAAAAATAGCAATTAGCAACTGCACCTGGTAAAGGGCTGCAAAGTGCGCAATTGTGCATGTGTTCCCACAATGCACAAGTGAGAACAGAGCCTTTGGATACATGAACACATTTGGACTGCAGGCTTCCCATTTGCACTTGGGAGTAATACATAGATTTCTGTATCGGTTGCCATGAGTGAATCTGGTTTACCTACCTATACAGAGAACTGACATTACTTGTTGAACCATAACTCAGAGAGACCCAACCAGATTCGCTGCAATTATTGATGCATGCGATGGCTACTGCCCAGCCACTGCAGCTCCAAGACACTTGATGCAGATTGCCATAGAGCCTGCTCTTTACACTGCAGAGGGGTTTTCTAACTTTTATACCGCCTCTCCAGCTGCAATCCGCTGCAAGCTGTTCACCATGCCTCCATCTTTTTTACTTACATCGAGGGGCCGCTGTGTCTTCCGGGTTCTTGTAGCCGTCCCCCTGATGGCATGCACGTGCCACAGTGTAACAGACAAAAAAAAAGGTATTACAGCAAAAACAAATTTAAGAAAAAATGCAAAAAAAGTAGAATAATAAATAGAATAAAAATGAAAAAATGTCCATCTGTGACAGCGGAGGGGGGGAGGAGTGCAATGATACAAAGTGGGGGGGGGGGGAAGGTTCCTTTATATAAAACCTCTGACAAAAAAGTAGTAAAGTGTCCATAGAAAGCAGAGTGTGATGTCATGATCACCTGTACATGAGATGACAGACATTTCTATAGCAATGCTTGTGTATACAGAGCTAGATCCCCTCTGAGGTCCCCCATAGATCACAGTCCCCCTCCCCATAGATCAACACAGCTCCTATCACAGCCCCCATTATACCTGACAAGTTCCAGAGTCAGCCAATCAGGGGGAGGGAAGTGGGAGGAGTCAGAGTCACAGCAGCAGGGGGCGGAGCAAACCTCGGTTGCTAAGCACTCTGGAGTCCCTAGCAACTATTCATTTGCTGCCTTTCTCGTCGAGAGGAGTGGACTGCTGGGCTGAAGCTCCACCTCCGTCAGTTATGAGAGACCACAGACTGGGCCATATGAGAGGAGGAGCCAAGGAGAGGCGGAGACGAGTACTACGATGGCCATCTTTGTTAAGGTACAGTGACCTATTTCTCCTCTATATACAGTGTGGGCAGCCGTGAATGTCATTCAGAGTAGTAATCGCCACAGTACACTCTGGAGGGGCAGTTCATGCATTTTGTAATGTTTGTACATGTTTGAATGCCGATTTTGATTCAAGTTTCAAAGCCGTCATTAGTTGCTAACCCAACATCTGTGTGGGTGGAACTGAGGACTTCGGTGGCCATCTTTGTTATGGTAAAAGAACTCATTCCTTTCTATGTACAGTGTGGGCAGCCGGGAATGTAATTCACACCGCCCCAGAGGGACATCTCATGGCTTTTGGGCTGATTATTTATGTACCAATGCTGATTTTGTTTCCAGTTTTAAAGCTGTCATTACTTGCTAAGTAGCTAAATGGGGCGGAGCTGAGGACTCCGGCGGCCATGTTTGTTATGGTGAAGGGACCTATTCCCTTCTAGGTGCAGTGTGGGCAGCTGGGGATGTAATTCAGAGCAGTAGTAGCCACAGAACACCCCAGAGGGACAGCCAATGGCTTCTGGGCTGATAATACATGTATGAATGGCGATTTTGGGTGCAGTTTCAAAACTGTCATTAGCAGCTAAGCCAGCATGTGAGTGGGCGGAGCTGAGCAGTCCACATCTCTTTATCCTGGTAAAGTGCCCCCTTCCTGCCATGTATGGTGTGGGCAGCTGGGACTGTAGTACAGACAAATAATGACACATACTACACCCCAGTGGCCACCCTCATAATTGTAAAAGATTTTTTTCCTTTGTAATTTTTTTTATCCTGTATCTATAAACTGCATTTTGTGGACGCATGTAAAAAGAGCACTTTTTTGTGTGTATTTGTGTACTACACGCATAGGGCAGCCCATTCATTTCAATGGGCTTCCCTACGCACAACACACGCGCCAAAGTAGTGCATGTAGCTTTTTCAGCATTGAACTTTGTGCGTTTTGACACGATTGTTGTGCACTTTTCCACATGCAGAAACATGTCTGCTTACTGCGTTTGAGGGCCGCCATCTTTATTATGGTAAATTGACTTGTTCCTACTATGTATGGTGTGGGCACCTGAAAATGTACAGAGCAGTAATAGCCACAGTACACCCCATAGGGGCCCCTAATGGCCGTTGGGTGGATTATACATAAATGAATAGCAGTTCTGGTTTTTATAGTCATCGTTATCTGCTAAGCCAGCACCATCTGTGCTCACTTGCTTAACCTCCTTAGCGGTTTTCCCGAGTGTAGCTCGGGGTAAAATTTCAATACCAAGAGCGGTAACCCCGAGCTACACTCGGGCTTACCATGCGGCGTTGCTCAGGGGATCCCTGTAGCACTTACCTTGTCCTTCGCTACCGCGATGTGTCCCCTGCAGCGTCCCCGGCCATCTCCTCCAGCCGATGCCGCCATCCGGCTTCCGTGTTCTGGTCCCTGTGACGTCGGGACGTACATGCGCCGGAACTGCGGGAAATTTTACATTTTTAAAAAAATTTCATTTTTGCTGTCATTGCTGTTTCAATGCATTTCACATATATTTTGTCCCTACTGCTTTGTCCAGCGCCCTGCCTGCATTTTGACTGTTCTTTCTGCCTGGAAACTTAGAAAAGTCCATGGCGTCCAAAAAGCGTCCCTTTACGTCAAAAGCGGTTTTAGATAGTAAATCAGAACCACTTGCAGAATTGAGTGATAATGATTCATGGGGGAAATTCGTCATCAGACACTGAAAACGATTTTGCGACTTTGCTCAGTGATGTGCGAATTTGCCTCTGTATTTCAAATTTCAGTGTTTTTGGTTTGATTTATATTATTGCATTAAATGTATTATTATTATATTATTACCCCATTTTTTATGATTATTTATTAAATTATAATTTATGATTTTGTGTTTCAAGTTTTATCATATCCGGAATGTTTAATAGACTCTTGTTCGGATAGATTTCAGTGAGTTATTCCTAAAAATTACAGCCTACAATAAAAAACTACATATTTCCATGCAAAAAAATGGTACCGCTTTCAGCACAAAAAATCGGAAAGAATCATGCTGCCGAGGAGGTTAAGGCTCAGTTTACACTACCTTTGTCAGCAGGCATCAGACAGGCGTTTGGGAAGTGTTTTTTAATGCTTTTCAAATGCCTATTAAAATTCTGCACATGGCTGCACACAGTGCTGTTCAGACTGAAGCGTTAGCGTCGCTGCAAAACTGATGCCTCTTGTGGAGTCAGGAGCAGTTGAAGCCTCCCATTCAAGTCTATGGTGCAGCTCCTCAAACACCTGACAGGCGTTTGCAAGGCGCTTGCGGAGCGTTAATACCATTTAAGTTCATTATA
>CATNWA010006081.1:0-11503 GCA_951230385.1 Staurois parvus
ATTGGAGGTGCGGTTATACAGAAGGATGGCTTAATGTTTTTTGTTTGTCAGTGTCCTAATCTATTGTAGGACTACGTATATCTGCAATTCCAGCATCCCTCAATGGATGATAAATAAAAAGAAAATTGCTGTGCTAATAATCTTATCTGAAGGCATCCCATTGTGTTTTTGAGAGCATTTCTAAAAATAAATTTCTACAATTTTATAACAACTGTATGTATAACAACTGCCCAATGAAACCACACACAATTTTATATATCTTTTGCAGATATATGTACACACATATAAAGGGGAATGAGAACTTGTTACTTGTCTATTGACTTACAGCCACAACTGTTACATTGGTAAGCCTAATGTATTTCCCTGTGTTTCCAAACAGTTTTAAAAAGATATTCTTGCAGTATGTATGAATTGTTTCTTTGGCGCTAGCTTAAAATGTATCTTTAGGGGCCAAAAATTGTCTTGCACATCAAAAAGTATTGGTTAATCTTTTAATCCATGTACAATATATTTTTAATATTTTCATGAGCAGTACAGTGTCGCTATGTGATACTATATTGCTCTGCTGTATATTGATCATACACTCTGATTGCTGCACTAATGACACTGTATGCCATGGCATGCAGCAGTCAGTGTCTCTGATCAATTGACAGCAGCGCACTACAATGTAGTATCACTAGGGTAACAATGTACTGCTGTGGCAGTGGTCATGTACAATGGTTGGCTGCTCTGATATCACTCTATGTCAGTACCAGCAAGTACACTTCAAGTGCAGTTGCTCTAGATCTGAGGGGAAGCTCTGAAATGAAGGGAAGCTCTACTGATTTCTATCATCCAATCATGTGCAAGCAAAAATGCTGTTTTTTATTTTCCTTGCATGTGATTTGGTATTCTTTGCAATGTGAAGCTTATGTCATTTACTAAGCTCTGCAGCAACTGCACTTGCAGTGCACAGTATATTTGCCTTTGGTAAATTAACCCCAATGGGTCCCCAGTCATAACACACACCAGTCCTAGTGTCACCATAAGGCCTCATTCACATGTGCCATGCTCTCTGATCTGATCAGATTGCTCTTTAGAGAGCATTTGACAGGTGGTAAGGAGGCGCTGTATCGTCTCGTCACTGACTGCTGTAACCCCTTAAACCTCACACAAGTGCCAACTTGTACTTGAATAGATTGCGATCAGTGTTAGTAAAGAAACAGGGTGTACAACAAAACAAAGAATCACAGCCATGGCATATGTACACTACTGGCCTCTGCTTCTGCAGCTAAAGGGGGAACAGTTGGGGGGGTGGAGAGGTGGTAAAATCATGGCTCATCCACAACCTCACATGTGAATGAGCCCTAACAGTGCAGACAGTCACAGTGTCCCCAATCACCACCAAACTAGTCAAAGTGTTCCCAGTCACCACCACACCAGTCACAGTGTCCCCAGTCACCACCACACTATCCCCAGTGTCACCATAAGGCCTCGTACACATTTTCTGTGCTCTATGAAGTGTGATCTGTGTTCAAATCTCTCTCTAGAGAGCATTTCACAGGTGGTGACAATCGTCTCCTCGCTGACTGCTTTAACCCCTTGGACCGGGGCAAGCTTCTCTAAATACTACCACACCAGTCAATATTGTCATACCAGTGTAGCTAGAAACAGTGTTCCTGATTGCTACTACAACAGACCAGTTTATCCAGCAACAGTTTTTTCTGACCATATCAGTCACAGTGTTACCAGCGTGGCTAGGCTGTAAAAAAAAGTCCCATGCATGTGGTATCCCCATATGTGAAAAGAAGTAGCAGAATGTGTTTTGGGGTGTAAATAAAAGTATCATGCCTATGCTGTGTGTTAGAAATATCTTATTAGTTGACAATTTTGTGAAAAAATATCTTCGGGTGTTTGCTTTCCAAAATGTGGTCATTTTGTGTGTGTTTCTTTTGCTCTGGCACTTCAGGGACTCAAGAAATTTGAGAGGTAGTCAGGAATTAGATACGTAAATTATGCTCCTTGAAAGCCCAAAGGTGCTCCTTGAATTTTGGGCCCCTCTGTACATCTATGCTGTGAAATATTCGCACACTTGTGGTATCCCCATACTTAGGAGGAGTAGTGGAATGTGTTTTGGGTTGTATTTCTAAGTATGCCCATGCTGTGTGTGAGAAATAACTTGTTAAAATGACAACCTTAGGAAAAGGTTCCACAAATTGTGACAAAAAATTACAACTTCTAAAAACTCACACTACCTATTACTAAATACCTTGGCTGTCTACTTTCTAAAAATAAGTAATTTTGTGTGTATACTGTCCTGGCATTTTTAGGGCTTCAAGAAATGAGGTAGGCAGTCAGTACATCAGGATTGATCAATAGACACCTATGTTTTTTTTCCACCAAAGAAATGTAACAGAATACATGTTGGTCTAAATGGATGAAGAAAGAGTATTTGCAAAGTTTTATAACAGAACCCAAGAAAAAATATGTTTTTTTTTTCAAAATGTATATATATTCATTTGGCTACAGTGTTGCATGAGTATTTGCCATATACGTGTGACAGTGCTAAAATCTGAAAAATGGCCTGGGCAGCAAGTGGGTGAAAAGTTTGGTCTTGAAGTGGTTGAAAAACAGGAGAATCTCAGTTGTATTCAATACAAATTGTTTAGTTCTTGCTTTGTTTCTATTTAGGAGAATTAGGAAATGTAGGGATTCAGTAAAGTAATTTCAGCTATACATGAGAACAGGTAACCATCCCACTTTCTCTCATAATTTAAACGCTTCCTGCCAATACAGGTGAAACTCGAAAAATTAGAATATCGTGCAAAAGTTCATTTATTTCAGTAGTGCAACTTAAAAGGTGAAACTAATATATGAGATAGACTCATTACATGCAAAGCAAGATGGTTCAAGCTGTGATTTGTCATACTTGTGATGAATATGGCTTACAGCTCATGAAAAACCCCAAATCCACAATCTTAGAAAATGAGAATATTACATGCAATCAATAAAAGAAGGATTGTACATAGAACAATATCGGACCTCTGAAAAGTATAAGCATGCATATGTACTCAGTACTTGGTTTGGGCCCCTTTAGCAGCAATTACTGCGGCGTGGCATGGAAGCTATCAGCCTGTTGCACTGCTGAGGTGTTATGGAAGACCAGGATGCTTCAATAGCGGCCTTCAGCTCTTCTGCATTGTTCGGTCTCATGTCTCTCATCTTTCTCTTGGCAATGCCCCATAGTTTGCTAGCCAATCAAGCACAGTAATCCCACGGTCATTGAACCAGGTTTTGGTGCTTTTGGTAGTGTGGGCAGGTGCCAAGTCCTGCTGGAAAATGAAGTCAGCGTCCCCATAAAGCTCGTCTGCGGAAGGAAGCATGAAGTGCTCCAAAATCTCCTGGTAGACGGCTGCGTTGACCCTGGACTTAATGAAGCACAGTGGACCAACACCAGCAGATGACATGGCTCCCCAAATCAACACACTGGACTTCAAGCATCTTGCAGTGTGTGCCTCTCCATTCTTCCTCCATACTCTGGGTCCTTGGTTTCAAAATGAGATGCAAAAGTTGCTCTCATCAGAAAAGAGGACTTTGGACCACTGCGCAACAGACCAGGTCTATTTTTCTTTAGCCCAGGTAAGATGCTTCTGACGTTGTTTGTTGTTCAGGAGTGGCTTGACAAGAGGAATACGACATTTGAAGCCCATGTCCAGGATCCGTCTGTGTGTGGTGGCTCTTGATGCACTGATTCCAGCCTCAGTCCACTCCTTGTGAAAGTCCCCAACACTTTTGAATGGCCTTTTCCTGACAATCCTCTCCAGGCTGTGGTCATCCCTGCTGCTTGTGCACCTTTTTCTTCCACACGTTTCCTTTCCACATAACTTTCTATTAATGTGCTTTGATACAGCACTTTGGGAACATCCAACTTCTTTTGCAATTACCTTTTGAGGCTTTCCCTCCTTATGGAGGGTGTCAATGATGGTTTTCTGCACAACTGTCAGGTCAGCAGTCTTTCCCATGATTGTGATTCCTACTGAACCAGACTGAGAGAACATTTAAAGGCTCAGGAACCCTTTGCAGGTGTTATGGCCTAATTAGCTGATTAGAGTGGGACACTTTGAGCCGAGAATATTGCACCTTTTCACAATATTCTAATTTTCTGAGATTGTGGATTTTTGGTTTTCATGAGCTGTAAGCCATAATCATCACAATTATGACAAATCACGACTTGAACTATCTTGCTTTGCATGTAATGAGTCTATCTCATATATTAGTTTCACCTTTTAAGTTGCATTACTGAAATAAATGAACTTTTTTCTTTCGAGTTTCACCTGTATGTGTGACAGTGCTAAAATCTGAAAAATGGCCTGGACAGCAAGTGGATGAAAAGTTTGGTCTTGAAGTGGTTAAAAAACAGGAGAATCTCAGTTGTATTCAATACAAGTTGTTGAGTTCTTGCTTTGTTTCTATTTAGGACAATAAGGAAATGTAAGGATTCAGTAAAGTAATTTCAGCTATACATTAGAACAGGTAACCATCCTACCACTTTCCCTCATAATTTAAACGCTTCCTGCCAATATGCATTTTTAGTTAAGGACAATGCTAATCCAGAAGCATATATTGCTCTATGAAGAGCTCACACCCCGGTTACATCACATGCCATGCGATTTGCAAATTGTATGCCAAGTCACACCCTATTGTCCGCAATTACTGCGGTCAAATCGGTGCAGTTCCGACTTGTCGGAGCCACACCGATTTCTAAAGTAGTACATGTACTACTTTTGGTGCGATTTGCATAGACATCTGTGTCATATGTCTTACAAATCTACTTGGCAGGTCCCCTGACTTTGAAATTGTGCGACTTCACTGTAAATCGGGCTTGATGTGACCGGGGTGTTAAGCAAGGTTCTACTGATTTTCAGGTGTCATTTTATCTATAAGTGAATATAAGTAAATATTGTATATTTTTGGGAAGCCGTGGTTTTTAACACTTCCTTACTTAAAGAAGCTGTTGGTGAAGAAACTTTTTGTGATGATCCAGAAGACGCAGAAATAGTGTAACTTGAATGAGGAGTATTTTTTAATGTCTTTAGGGCACCTCTGGCATGCAAGGATGTGTTTTTTCTTCCTTGTAGCATCTGGAAAAGAATATTTCTTCTCACAATATTTGTAAATTGCAGCTTTTCTCTCAGCAGAAATTGCACTGTGGAACCTCTAGATGTTGGTCTCTCTATTTTACTGAGAGGAGGAAAAGAAAAAATAATTTACTAACCAGACTATAGCTAAACATTATACTGTGGTGGAGAACATTAATAGGAATTGTTTAAAGGGTTCCCAAACCCACAACAGTAAAATCAGCCTGTATATGCAGTAAAGCATGCTTGTTATACTCATTGTGGAACCTAAGAAGTTAATTCCCTTCATGGTATTAAAAGGCTGTTTGTTCCTGTCTTCTCTGAAATTCCCCTTCTTCTACTGTCCCCAATCCACCTGCTGATAAAACAGAGCCTTGTGGGCCAGAGGACAATGCACAGTTTGGTGTGTATTGCTAGAGAGTTTTTTTTTTCTTGGGAAAGTGTATGTGATCAGCACAGGGCCAACCAGTACTGTCCAAACAAAGGGTCAGATGTCCTGCAGACTCATAGGACAATCAGGAGAGAATGGAAACTTCTCCTACAAGCTTTTACCAGTGCTCTGCTGGACACTGATATAAGTCACAAGACTGTTATATACTGCTGATGAGAAAAGGCATTTAGCAGTTTATATTTACTAAAATAATTACATTTCCATGTCATATGTACCGTGGGAGACCAGATATAGTGAATGCAGAGTCCTGGGTTTAGTAACACTTTAAAGGTTATATAGATAAACTAAAATGTCAGACAAATTTAACCTCTTACCTGTTAGTAAAGGCCTGAGAGGACAAAACTATCATCTACTGAATCCCAACAATCACCCAACTGTAGGAGGTACAGGATGGAGCAGACAAACTAAACAAACTGGAGCCATTTTCTCTGCAGTGCCCCCTAGTGGCAAAAATGTATATTTCTCTTGTCTGAGAACTGCATTGAGAAGTACAGTGTTACTTGGATTGTATTCCAGGATTTGCTTATCTTCAGCTAAGAGAACTTTCAGTAATTTAAGACTTTACATAAAGTCTCAGAAATATTTCATTAAGCTATTCAAGTTATATAGTTTGATACCATGTCATAGATATATTATTTTTCACTTGTCATGTCCCACACTTTTTTCTTTTTTTTTCTCAAATTTTCCAGCAAACAAACAAAAAAAAAAGCTTTGAAAAAAAAAAAAAACGAAAAACAAACAAACCTGTTTTTATCCTATTTTTTTCATTTTTTTTCCAGGCCTTCCCATCTCTACCCAGGAATCATCCAGTTAAAGTGTAACTCCAGGAAAAAAAGATATTTAGATGTTAGATTACACCAGCTGAATTATACTGATTGATATCTAATGTCTGGGGGCTACTGGGGATGCTAAAATTCTCAGTTGTATTTTTTGCATTTTTTCATGGCAAAAAATCAGCTTCTATCTCTCATTTCCATAGCTTAAATGAACAAGCTGATGATAGATGTTGTTTGGTTGCTATGCACAACAACTTCACATTCTGTCTGCTCCAATTTTAATATTTTTTCCCTACTGTGAGATCTGATCTCCTGGATGCTGCTGTGACTTCTTGCCTCGTACAATCTGTAGCAAACTAGCTCATCAGAGTTGGAGCGGAGTTCTCCTTTTCCATTTTTTCTCTTATTATTCGAGATATTTTCTATTTCTCAGCCCTCATTCCCTACCCCCTCCAGTCCTGAGAGGCAAACGTTATCTCCTGACAGATGGTATGGATCAGCCAGGTTAAGCATCCCTGGTCTGGTGCAGCATTTTGCTGAAGTGTAACTTTCTCCCCCATCTTAATCAAGATAAGATAGCTTCTCTCCCGGACTTGAAAGAGAATTGAACATTCCTCAGGTCAACTGTATGTTTCATATCATGGGGTATGAAGCTGTAGTGTAGTCAGAGCCCCCCTCCCTTTGAGAGGGACTTTTAAGAAGAGACAAGTGAGTTTAAGTTACACACACACACAGATCTCCCAGCTAACATCGTAACAAAAGGAGATCAAAGAATCACCCTGCTCTGCAGCTTAAATCTGCAAAACCAAGGCAAGACAAGTAACTTAACCCTGTAATCTCCTTCCTATTATCTTGCTAGTGTGTCTTTATATACATATATATATATTTTTGTGACATCTCTTTGTAAATATTTTATTGCACCTGTTTGACTCTTTTAGTAATAAAACTTTCTTTCTGAAAGTGTTAAACTGTTTCTAAGCGCTTATCTGCAATTCACGAATTCCTGCCTTTTGAAGAGACGCTACTGTGTTTGTTTACTCCCTGCCCAATTGACCATATTGGACAGGTGACTTTTCAATCAATATAGTGTATTTCTGACAGAGTCCGTCTTCTCTGTACATTTCAAGACGGTGGTGGCAGTGTGAAGGGTTAGTTGCCTAATTAACCCGACCCAGTAACAAGCGCATTCAGGCTGCAGGCACCGATTGTAGCCCATTAGCTGGACAATCGCTGTGCAGGGTGCAGCTGGGTGGGGCCTTGTTACGCACGTCACACCACGGTTTTAGATCGGCCAGTCCTTCGGGAACAAGTTTGGTGAGGAGGTCTGGGGGCGTGACGTATTACTGTTAGTCGCGGTCTTGCGATTGTCGCATGTTGGTGGCGGCGATCGTGGATCCGTGACACAATCATCCTCATACATTTAGGACAAATATTTTATTAGTTTCAATTAACACAAGACATTCTGTGCTTGGAAGAAGGTAGAGTGAGGCATCCATCTGCCACTTCTCTCCACTTCATCCAGTCACAAAATGCCTTGTATTAGTTGAAAAAAGAAAACAAGACCTATTGAAGCTACTTATTGAGGTGTAGAGTGAGTGAGCCTATATCATCATTGTTTAAAATAACAAGTCACAGCAGCATTGCCCAGAGGATGAAAGCTCACACCGTATCTGGCACAAAATACAATGTAGAAATGTACCTTCCTCAGCAGCCCTCCAGATGTTAGAGGGTAACCAGGCATTAGAGGTAACTATGATGTCCCAATGTAAATTCTACAAATTGTTTTTATCCTAGAGTTGGGCTTTAAATAGATTTCTGCAGAAGCACAACTTAACAATGGAGAAGTAGTTAGCCTCCGTAGCTGTCTGATTATGTCAGTATTTCTATGCTCTAAGCGGTACTTTTTTTGCATGGAAATATGTATTTTTTTTATTGTAGGTCTGTAATTTTTTAGGAATAACTCACTGAAATCTGTCCGAACAAGAGTCTAGTAAACATCCCAGGTATGTTAAAATTTGAAATACGAAATCATAAATTATAATTTAATAAATAATCATAAAAAATAATAATATAATAATAAATTTAATTCAATAATATAATCAAACCAAAAACACTGAAATTTGAAATATAGCACCAAGTTCGCACATCACTGAGCAAAGTCGCAAAATCGTTTTCAGTGTCTGATGACGAATTTCCCATGAATCATTATCACTCAATTCTGCAAGTGGCTCTAATTTACTATCGTTGTATTCTAGCTGGTCTAAAACCGCTTTTGACCTAAAGGGACGCTTTTTGGACGCCATGGACATTTCTCAGTTTCCAGGCAGAAAGAACAGTACAAATGCAGGCAGGGGACAGAACAAAGCACTAGGGACAAAATGTATGTGAAATGGTTTGATACAGTAATGTTATACTGTGTGATTTTAGTGTATTTAGTGAATGTCACTTTTTCACATTTTTTTATTTTCCCGCCATTCCGTCCCCCGTACGTCCTGACGTCGCAGGGAACGGAACCCAGAAGACGGATGCCGGCATAGGCCGGAGGACATTGCCGGGGACACTGCAGGGGGGGACATCGTGGGAGCGCAGGACAAGGTAAGTGAAGAAGAGATCCCGGAGCAGCACTGCAGGGTTTACCGCTTGTAGTGCTGAAAACTTTACCCCAAGCTACACTCGGGAATACCTCCAGGAGCTTAAAGTAATTTTAAACCCTTACATATACCCAGTGAAGATTGGCCCCAGGTGATACACAGATGAAACAAATCTTCCTACATAAGTTGTGCCTGTTTATAGTTTTCTCTTCTCTACATCAGTTCAAAGTGCAGAATTTATACAGCTTGTGTGACATTTCATAAAGAAGGGGGCAGGGGGCAGGGAGCTGAAGTTACATTCTTGAGAGCTCAGTGAGAAAAGCTCTAAGAGCTGATTGGAGGGAAGGGACACACCCTATTCATACATCCCACAGGAATAGAGCTGAGGCTGTCAATCACATGCTGTGTTCCAGAGGTCCCTTCCTCTGTCACCTTTTTTCCCTTGGTGTCAGGAAAACTTGTCAAAAGTGAGTCATGCTGATAGCTGCTGAGGAACAAAGCAGCAGACAGAAATAACCCTTAGTGCTCTCGATTGAGACAAGTAAACACTATAGCGGGATATGCTTGTTAATTATTCATGTCTTCATTCCATTTTACCCACACTTTATATGGTAAATCATTTAATGTCTGTAATTAAAGGTATTTATTAAGTACAGCTGGCAGATTTTTGTAGTTTGAAAATGTTTTAGTTTTTAAATGAAAAGAACTGTCTTACACATAAGACAATTTAAACAATGTCAGAATTATTAGTGCTTATTTCAACTGGCTTTATATGCTTTACTGAATTTCAAATAGTGCTGATTCTTAAAACATTAGTAAATTGTCTTTAAAGAATAAGGACTTTTTTCAAATGTCACTTGTTACAAAATAAATGTCAGTAGAGGAATAAGAACTGGCAAACTATTTAGCACTTGTCATTAGGCTGTAGCTCACTTTAATGAATGAAATAAAGAATAAGGGAAAATATTTGTGATAAAGATTACAAAAGTATTTCTTGTTTATTTAATTTAGCCATTTCCAGTTTAAATTGATTGACTCCTTTAATACTTTGTCTGATCTGTACATGTACTCTGCTAAGGAATGCCATTAGTGAAAATGGCAGCAATGTTGTTATTTGGTCAGTAATAACAGGATTAAGTGTTAAAGTTGCATCATTAGAAGGGGCTGGAGATACAGGCTACCAATTACAAATATCTACTGGTAACTAAAATCTAGAAAACCTTTGAGGGTTTGATTATTGTTTGTTACCCCCATAGGCTAACATTTGCATTCTGTCTACATGAACCCAGGACAAGAAATAAGGTAAAAGAGCATCACTGAAACAATAAAACACTCAGCAATAAAAAAAACTGAGAGTGGACCAAATGTTTGCTCACTTTACTGAAAATTGTGTTGCCTTAGATGGTCTAATCTTTACTATCAAAGGCAGAAGTATCTAGACTCATGTGCATACTTTAACTATAGAAAATGTTGCAACCAGTGCAGGGGTAGACTGACAACTCATGGGGCCCCCGGCAATAGGGGATCATGGGGCCCCTGTGTCCTTGCCCAAACTCAAAAAAGCCCATGAAAAAGGTACTCAGGGGCATTCTCATGGGGCCCCCTACTGACTCCAGGCCCTCGGGCAGTGCCCAAGTTTCCAAATGGTCAGTCCGCCCCTGTACCAGGGTTAATGTTTAGCCCAACATCCCATATCAGAACTCAAACCCAACCTTTTTTTTTTTAATTTTTCTTACTGCTTATAATTGGTTTGGCTCAGTCTTGAATGCCCATACCACTGGGTTGGCTATCTGTCATTTGCAGCCCCTAAAAGCACCAAAGGCAGTATCAATCTGTATACAGCCCAGTGCTATGTGTTAGGTTGTCTTCTATCCTATTTTGCTCCCTGTCAACTCTCCATCCATTTCCACGACCACTACATCCTACAAACCTGGCATGCCCTGATCCACTCTCTTCACTTACATTGTTCTATCCTCCTTCCCTGCTCAGTTCATATTAACCCCTTCACGCCTAAGGGTAAAACAAATCATAATGCCTAAGCACAAATTTGCAACGTTGACATGTGTTAGTATAACCGTACATATCATCATCAACTACTTTGTATATTTTACACCGTGTTCCAAATTCTATTTAAGTGTCACAAAGATTAAATATTTTGTTTTTCAGTTTAACTCATGGATGTCATTGTGTGTCAGGCTAGCTTTTGATCACTGAAAACAATCTCGGACACCTGTGATAATTAGATTGGCCGTGTGAGCCCAATTTAAAGGAAAAACTACTAAAGAACGTAGTGTTCCACATTATTAAGCAGAGCACCATTTTCAAGCAATATGGGGAAGAAAAAGGATCCAAAAAAACGTCTGCCGAAAAGACATGTGAGAAATAGTTCAATGCCGTTGGACGAGCGTCGTATGAAAACATTCGAATATTTCATGAAAACTTAAGCTATGATCATCGCACTATTAAGAGATTTGTGGCTGTGATTCAGAGCACAGACGGGTTCGTGCAGATAAAGGCCACATTGAGGAAGATTTTTTCTACCAGATCCATGCATCGATCAGAGACAGG
>CATNWA010006082.1:0-11336 GCA_951230385.1 Staurois parvus
ACGGCCTCCCATTGTTTCCACCTCCATTCCACTTTGAAATCCCCTCACACCCTGCTTTTGTCCATTTTGTCATAGGTTGGGGCAATTACAGGCCTTCCAAAGGTTTCCCCCAACCCCCATAATGGCCATGGGCCCCCGTACCGCCTGGTCACGCTGCTGCTGGGCCCATGTGTGCCCTGGGCCCCTTACCGCCCCCCATTGCCCCACTCTGCATGTCCATTTTCAGGTTCCTCACCCCCTGTGGTTTCCATTTTGCATAGGTTGCTGTATGGCCTCCCATTGTGCTGCCTCCACCGCCACACTTTTGGCTCCAAACACCGGGTTTTTGGGCCCCCGTGACGGCCCAAAAGGAGGAATTTCAGTGATTCTAAGATCGAGGGCACTCTCTCATGTCATACGACAGACAGTATTATTTCTCTTCCCCAGCGCCCTAAAGGGGCATTTAAATTTAAAGGTACAGTGTTCTCCTAATATTAACCCTCCTGAAGCCTAGAAACACCCTTTTTTTAAGTTAAATTCACAGCGAATTTATTCGACTCCGAATCGAATATTGTCCCGAATTCGCCAAATCAGTCGAATCGAATTTTTTTCATTTCTTCGCTCCCCTTAGTTAAACCAATGAGAAAAGGGATGAGCGAAGATTTTGCAGAAATTCATATACGATTTTTCCGGGTTAAAATTTTGCGAAAAAAACCTCAAATTTCACCATGAAAAAGTGCTTGAAAAAAAAATGGCATGGTTTTTTTTACCAAAAAAGCGTATTCCACCAAGACGTGAGATCAGCGACTTTTTTGGAAAAAAAAAGCATTGTTTTTGACGCTGCCACTGTATTTCTTTTTTTGGGTGCTCTCAAAGGGTTTACCTAAAAAGAAATACTTTTTTTTGGGTCCAGGAAAACCCCAAAAATGCACGGAATCGATACACATTTCTGTGAAATTCACATGTTTCGGGTGTAGGCAATTTAAAGCTTTCTTTGAGGGGAAAATCACGCTGGACCGCCCCAAAAAAATTACCCGCTGTACACTTTAACCACTTCCCCTTTGGGGAAAGGGTTTTTACCCCCTTCATGACCAGGGCATTTTGTGCCATTCACACTTACTATTTAAAAGGAAATTGCTCAGTCATGCAACACTGTACAAAATTTTTTTTTAATTTTTTTATATACACATGGGCTTTCTTTTGGGGGTATTTAACCACCATTGGTTTTATTTTTTTTCCCCTATAAAGGGAAAAGTACAGAAAATTTTGAAAAAAAAAACAAAAATTTTTTTTTAATTTCTGCTATAAAATTTGCAAACAATTTTTTCTTCATAAATTAGGCCAAAATGTAGTCCATTTCTTTGGAAAAAAAATAACCCAAACAGTGTTATTATTTAGTCTGTGTGAAGTTAAGCGTCTAAGACTATGGTGTATATATCAAAAAATTGTCACTCCTGATTTTCTGCTTGTTTATTGGGCCCCAAAAATGTCGGGACAGTACAAAATACCCCCCAGAGACCCCTTTTTGGAAATAGATAGCGCAAGTATTTGGTAATGCATACTGCGTCATCGAAAGCCCCAGCAACAATCGCTCTTGTAGATAAAAATCGAACGCCCAAAGAGAGAGATATCATATTACCATCTACAAATCAATTAGTAACACCCTCTTCTGAATATCAGTCATTTTGGCACCAATTCACAAAAAGAACGATTGGGGGAACTGGAGAATGTATCAGAATGGATACCAAAACTGATAAGAGCATGGAGGAGATCAGCTATGAGGAAAATTAAGAACTGAAGTTTTTTCTCTCGTGAGAAGAGAGATTAAGGGGGGATAATGATCTCCATATATTAATACTTAAAGGGAGGGATATTATCAACCAGGTATAATAGCATAAGGGGGGATTATGATCCCTCACATGAATAATACATTAAGGGGGATATGATCTCCAAGTATAAATACACGGGGGGTATATGGTTCCAGCCATTGTAAAATTCATCAGGGGGGATTATGATCTCCATGTATATAATACAGAAGTGGGGATATGATTCCCTTGTATAATACATCATGAGGTGTGATCTGAATCTCCATGTAAAACAGAAGAGGGGGACATGATCTCCATGTATACACATAAAGGGGGGATATGATCTCAATGTAATACTTACATACTCATAGTGGGATATTGTATCCTCCATGTATGAAAACATAAGGGGGGGATAGATCACCATGTAATACTACATAAGGGGGAAATGACACCATGTAATCAATACATAAGGGGGATATGATCTCCATGTATCAATACATATAGGGGGGCATCATATGTATGATCACCCATATAGGGTGTATAGATCACAATGTACATAAAGGAGGGGATATGATCTCCATGTATAAACAGAAGGGGGGATATGATCACCATGTATATAATACATAAGGGGGATCTGATCTCTCATGGATAATACATAGGGGGGATATGATCTCCATGTATATACTTAAGGGGCATATGAATCCGAATACATAAGGGGGATATGATCTCCATGTAATACTACATAACGGGGTATATGATACACCCATGTATAATACATAAGGAGGGGATATGATGCTCCATGTATATAATACATAAGGGGGATATGATCTTCCATGTAAAATATCATAAGGTGGGGGATATATGATCTATCTCCATGTATTAATGACATAAGGAGGGGGATATGATCTCCATGTATTAATACATAAGGGAGATAATCTCCTTTATAAGACATAAGAGATATGATATCCCAATTGTATAACATAAGGGGGGGATATATGCTCCCTGGTATTGACATAATGGGATAAGATCTCATGTATAATATCAAAAGGGGAGAGTGATATTGATATCTCCGATGTATAAATATCATAAGGGATACTGTATCTGCATGTATAAGGGCATAGGGGGGATTATATGAATCACCAATTGTTATACATGACATAAAGAAGTGGGGATAATGAATCTCCATGTATAATACAATGGGGTATATATCCATTACTATAATACAGTGGGGGGGGAGGGGTATGATCTCCATGGTATATACAAAGGATATGATCTCCAGTAATAATAAAGAAGAGATATGATCACTTGATAAATTGTATCATAGCTTGCTTTTTTTTTTTTTTTTTCCTCTGATCAACCTGGATCAACCTGGGGGGAATAGATATAACTTTTTTTATCTTTTTTGGTGTTGAACTGATGAGGATTTTTGTTTTTTTTTCAGCAAGACAAAATATGAAACCCAAAGTAGTTTATCGCATGACTAGTGTGGGGGTTTGATAAAGGGATACTGGCCTGTGACAGTATGTAAAAAAAAAAAAATTAAATTTTGGGTGCATTTTTTTTTTAAACATTTTTTTTTCTTTTTAAAATTTTTTTTTTTTACTATAGTGTTGGTGTATTGGGCACAGCAAAGACATGGTAAAAATGCTGTGATTGGCCCAGGCCCAAAGTGATCACTGGTGCCCAAAACAGGGATCATACTCATAGGAAACAATAAATCACAGGAAGGATTCCCTGTTTTTTGGGAAAGCAAACCTAGATCTCCATGTGAAATATGGGCACAAAAAAAAGGGGACAGCCCCTTTTCCTCATAGATCTCTTCCCAAAAGCAAGAAAAACCCATGGGGGGGAGCAACCACAGCACACCATTAACCCCTGATCCCCCCAAATTTTAAACCCTTTTTTTTGTGCAAATACAAATAATTTTTATGCAAAGACGGGTCCCGCGCAACTAGACTAAACAATGCCAAAAATGCTTTATATAAAAGTGAAAAAGGTGCAAATACAAGGCCACTAGATTGGGGTCAAAGGGGGCAAAAAGGGTGTTGTTTCCCCTTTAAAAAGTCCAGAGAGAAGAAGTGCTGATGAATTTCAGAGGGATCTCAGGGGGTCCATTGATATGGACCGGGGAAACCTTTGGTGAAAAAATTAGTTTGCGCCCCTCACCAGTACGAAATTCAAAGGCCGCATAAATAGTAGTAAGCCTCTGGTCATCCAATTCATCCAAATGGTTTCAATCAGGCCCAATTGATCCCCATTCCCTGGGGGGGGTGTTATCACTCAGGGGGGATCCCCACTAAATTTGGATACACCCCGCTCCCAGGGGGTTTCCCCTCACAAAAAATATGGCGGGTTTCTGCAAACGTGATTGGCTCTCAAGGGAGCTAAAAAGAAACAGGGGACCCCACATAGTTGCAGAAACCCTTTTGAAAAAAAATTTTAAAAATTTCCCCCATAGGCAGAGTGTAAAAAAAGGAAAAAAAAGAAAAAATTTACTGCCCGGGTGAAAATAATAAAAATGGCCACCGGGGCCCCTCTTTGGGCCGGGGCGTGCGCCCAACCTCTGAGCTCCTGCGGGAACCTTTTCGAGCAACTGTTTCGATTTCCTGGGGGTTCAGCTGTGCAGCGGGGCGGCCACCCCTTCATTAAAGGGTTTTAAAGGGTACCTTTTTTGGTGTACCGCTGCTTATACTTTTGGGGAAATTTTTTAAAGGCCGCCGCAAAAACTCATTTTGTTATCCCTCCAAATCCTTTTAGACATCTCCCTAAAATGCTTTCCCCCCTTTAGGGGGTTTTTTCCCCTCACTTCCTGTGTGGTCACCAAATCAGGCAGTGGGGGTGAATCAATGCAAAGAAAGCCAACGGGGTTAAAAGGAGGGTTTTTTATACTGCATAAACAGCAATAAACCCAAACGTGGGTTTTGGGAGCCTATAGGACCTCTGTCGCCACCAAAGACTTCCACTTTAAAAATAAAATTGTGTACGGAAATAACAGTTAAAAAATAAGATCTTTCCCTTATTGTAAAAAAAATAAGTTGGTTATGCTTGGTGCATTCGTGAGGGCAAACAATAAAAACACTGCAGCCCACAAAAAGCTATTTCACAGCTGAAAAACTATCCGCAATAATACCAACACATGCCTTCAATTACCTGCAAATCCTCAATTTTAGAGACACTCCTGAAAGAAAATTATGGCTCTGCACTTGGGACATATGGGTTTAATATACCACAGGATACGCTCTGGAATGTCCTTTCCCCGTCCGCCCCCTAATCCGTATAAATTTTCTAAAATGAATGATCTTTTCACAAGTCTCTCGTCTGTTCTCTTTCCCTAAAGAGGGAATTAATTGCAGAGATTAAACAAGACCAGATGCACTGCATTACCAGACAAAGGAACAATTATGTGACATATTTTAAAACTATTCCCTTTTTACATTAGGGGGTTTTCAATTCCCCAAATCTTTTTCAATGTTTTCCCCAAAAAAAACCAAACAGATCCCCGCACGAAACCAAATTTCAATGTGTCTGGGGAAGGATCAGGGAAGGGTCGGTGAGAAACTGCTGGCCCCACTTTTATTTATTGAAAAAAAACCCTTTCTATCCTACATCAGGATCCTATTTCAGATATACAATACCCTTTTGGGATTTTTTTTTACTTATACTGTTAAAATGGACTTTACAAATCTGCATAAAAAAACTCCTGACAGGTAAAAGTTTTACAGCAAAAGTATTATTTTTTACTCCATCTCCACCCTTTTACGTTTAAAAAAAATCCCTTTTAAATTTTTGTCCAGGGAACTTGGGCCCTTGGGTTTTAGGGATTTTTACAGTCCTCGCAAAGGGAAAAAAGGGGGTTTTCTCAGTCTCCTCTTCCCCTTTTTAATTAACTAACCTTCTCAATGTTTTTACTGCAAAAGCAACCCTTGGGAAAAATGTTCAGGTGTCCCAAAGGGTCACCTTCAGAAGGTTATTTTTACAGCTCACATGACAATTTCCACATAACGCAACGGGGCAAAGAAGGGGGATTTTGGAACGAAAAACAAACTCCAGGGGAAAAAAAAAAATTCCCAGGGAAAGGGTCGGCCCCATTTTTGCCTTGGGGGTTAGAGAAAGCTTATACTCACTCAAACCTCCTGCTCCATCTGAAAAGACACTCCCCCCAAAGAAACCAGTGGTGGACTGTTTCCCCGTACAAATCATTTTTAAGGAAACCCATCAGGAAAAATGCAGTTCAGTTTTTTGGGACCAATTCACCCAAAAAAACATTGGGGAACTGGAGAAAGTAAAAGAAAAAGGGCAACCAAACTGATAAAGGCATGGAGGAATCAGCTATGAAGGGAAAAATTAGAGGGAAAGAAATTTATTCGCTTGAGAAGAGGGGATTAAAAGGGGATAAAGAAAAAACAAAAACCCCTGTTTAAAAAAATACCCCGTTTTAAAGGGGGGTTGGGTCTCCCAAAAAAGGTAAATAATACTAAGGGGGGGGGGTAAAGATCTCCATGTATAATTTCATAAGGGGGGGTAAGATCACCCCATGGGGTTTTAAATAATACAAAGGGGGATATATCTCCATGTATAAAAAACATAAGGGGGATATGACCCATGTATAATACATAAAAGGGGGATATATCTCCATGTATAATACATTAAAGGGGGGGTAAAATCTCCATGTAAAAATACAAAGGGGGGATATGATCTCCCAAAAATAATACATAAGGGGGGGTATGTCCCATGTATGAAAACATAAGGGGGGGGAAAAATGGGGGGAAAATTCACCAAGTATAATACAAAAGGGGGGTTAAGATCTCCATGAAAAATTTCATAAGGGGGGGTTTGACAACCCAAGTATAATACATAAGGGGATATGATCTCCAAGTAAAAATACATAAGGGGGGATAAGATTTTCCCTGTAAAAATACATAAGGGGGGATATATCTCCATGTTTAAAACATAAGGGGGGGTATGATCTCCATGTATAAAACATAAGGGGGGATATGATCTCCATGTATAATTTCAAAGGGGGGAAAATGGGGCTCCATTATAATACAAAGGGGGGGTTTATTCTCCATGTAAAAACATAAGGGGGGATATGATCTCCTGTATAATACATAAGGGGATAATTGAAAAAATTTCCATGTATAATACATAAGGGGGGGGTATGATCTCCATGTAAAAAACATAAGGGGGGATTGAACACCATGTATAATACAAATGGGGGGGTATGTCTCCATGTATAATACATAAGGGGGGAAAAATTTTATCCTCTTTTGTATAATACATAAGGGGGGTTCAGGGAGGGGCCAGGAACGGGCAGGCAGGCCTAACAATGTAACCACTGGCTGACACAACCACTAAAACCCCAAAACCGAAGCCCCAGGGCGCGCAGTCAAGTCCCAGGGTGCCCTTTTACCAGGGCCCCTGACACCAAACAACAACCACAAAAACCAAAAAAAAAAAAAAAAACAAAAAAGACCAAAGCCATTTCTGGGGAAAGGGGGTAGAAAAGCGAGGAGGAGGGAGGACAGGACACCCCGGGAAGGAACCCAGAACCCCTCGGGACCAAACCCGCCAATAAAACCAGGAACTGTAACCCCCCGCGCACCAATCGAGAGTCCAATCGGGCTCACCTCATACTCCTCATGACCGTCAACCCGACGGGAGGGGGCCGAGCAGAAGGAGTGAAGCGATTGCAGATCAGAGTTTAAACCCAGGGAAACATGAAAATATTGGAGATCCCACCCCCAGAGGGAAGGGCAAGGGGCATGGGCCCCGATTCACTTTGCGGGAAGCGAAAGGCCCGACAAAAGGGGGAGCTTTTTGGGTGGGGCACCCGAAGTTTGAGGTTGCGAGTAGACAACCCCCACACGATCGCCGACCTGGTATAAGGGAGCGGGCAACCTCTGCATCACCTGGAACTTCGGGGCGCGACTGATCCCTAAAGGCCCTCGGATCTGCCCCCAAAAGAACGCAGGGCAGCAAGATGGTTCTCCACACCCGGGAATTTCCTGGGGTGAAACCCCGGGTAATACCGCGGGGTTGGGAACCCATAGTTGCCAAAAAAGGAACATCCCGGAGGAGGATTGACCGCCGATTTCCCGGCAAACTCTGCCCAAAGGCAGGAGATCGGCCCAATCGTCCTGTTTGGTCGAAATATAACACCGAAGGAAGTTCTAAGCCTGTTTGGGAACCTCCGCAGCCCCATTGGACGCGGGGTAGCTGAAGAAAAGGAGAGCTAATACCCAACTGGGAGCAAAGGCGCCCCCGAATCTGGACACGAACTACTCCCGCGGTCCGAGACAACACCTTGGGCAACCCATGCGGGGAAAAATCTCCCGGGAAAAGACCGTGGCCATTCTTGCGCTGTGGGAAATTTTTCCTAGGGGAATGCAAGGCACATCGGGAAAACCATCGACGATCATGAGGATGACCGTATGACCCCGAGACACCGGGAGGTCACAAAAAAAGTCCAAACCTAGATGTGACCAAGGACGCCCCCTTTGGGGAATGGGTTGTAAAGCCCCAAAAGGGGGGAATGCCGGGGAGACTTATTCTGGCACAGATCGAACATCCGCACATAAGGCAATTCGGAAAACGGGGGGTTTTGGCACCAGAAAAACGAGAGACGACCCACACAGCTGTTCTTCCCCGGACCCCGGCATTTTTGGCGTTAGGGTAGGTACGCAGCAGGCGGTGCGCAATCCCTGGGGTACGAAACACTACCCCCCGGGCTTCCCGGGGAAAGGAGCATCATTTTTGAGCCGCCAAAAACGCCCCCCAAAGGAAGGTAGACTGGTGGCAAATGGCAGCCAGGACGATCGGAGATAAGTGAGTTTGGGCTCAGAGTTTTCCCCTGGACAACTCAGAGAAATGCCGTGAAAGCATCAGCCCTACATTTTTGGAACCGCAAATATAAAAACCACATGTTAAGCAGACAAAAAACCCATCTGGCCTGGGGGGTTCAATCTCTTGCCTCCGAAAGATAAGTCAGGTTCTTGTATCGGTAAGAATGAGGACCGAACCGCGGAACCCCCCGAGCAGGTGCCTCCACCTCCTTGAGAGCCGGATGATACCAACAAATCCCATCCCAATCTGGTAGTTGCCTCTGCAGAGGGAAAGCTTCCTGGGGTGAACCCGAGAGAAGTAGGGTCCACGGGCGGGCCGACGCTTAGACAGGAGAGCCCCTACCCTGTCTCGGGAAACCAACCTCGAGGACAAGGGCAACCCAGGATTGGGATGTGAAAGAACGGGGCCGAAGCAAAGGGCGGCTTTCAGAGCCTCGAAAACTTTTATGGGCCCCGGGTGGCCACCCCGTGAGGGTTATCCCCTTCCCGGTTAGGTCAGAGAGAGGCTTTGCCAATGTGGAAAGTTCCCGATGAACTTTCCATAGTAGTTTGGGAAAACCCAAAAGCGCGAATGGCCAAACCTTTTGGGGGGAGGCCACTGCAGAACCGCACAACCTTCTAGGGTCCATGGAAAATCCCCCGCTGAAATTATGTAGCCCAAAAAGGCAACTTGGGATCGTGGAACACCCCCACTTCTCGATTTCAAAAAATTCCGTTTTACCCAAACCCTTGCAGCACCTGCTGACATCCTGGACATGAGACTCCATGGAGGTTGAGTAAACTAAATGTCATCCAGGGAAACCACTACGCCCTGCGCAACAAATCACGAAGGACATCGTTTATGAAATTTCCGAAAAAACGCGGGCGCATTTCACAATCCGAAGGGCATCACCAGGGTTTTTGTAGTGCCCGGTTCGTTTTAAACGCGGTCTTCCACTCACCCCCTGTCTGAAACCCACGAGGGTTTTACGCCGCCCTAAGGGCAGTTTGGTAAAAAAATGTTGCTCCCTTAAGGCGGTCGAAAAACCAAAACAAAGGAATCGGGTATGCATTTTTAATGGTAATCCGATTGAGACCCCTATAACGATGCAGGGGCCCAAATTCCCCCCCCTTTTTTCTTTTTCGAAAAAAAAACCTGCTCCTGCGGAAAAACTACAAAGCCCCCGGGGAAAACGCATCCACAAAGACTCCTCCCTGGCCTTATTCCGCAACCGAGAAAGGGGGACACCCTCCACCGGAGGGGTGGGGCCGGGTTGCAAGGATAGGCCAGTCTAAGGACGATCGGGGGGTAAGGTACCAGCGCGTACCTATCAAACCGTCCCGGACCCCCCCAAGTCGGTGGGCAAGGCAGAGTCCAGGAGGCACACAAAACCTTAACCGGGCCCCCGGGGTGCCCCGGGCCCCCCATGGGAGACCATGAGGAATCCGGGTGTTTTCCAATTTTAAGTTGGATTGCCCTCTGGGGCCAGGGATACCCCAAAACCCCGAATAGTTTTTGGGGAAAAAATCACCTGAAAACAGGCCAACCCCTGTGAACAAACCCCAATGGGCCCCTCTTTTCGGGGAGAGTCTCGTGTGTAAACCCGCGGCGGGTGCAGGGGCCCCCATCTATGGCTTTGAGAACCAATGGGTACGCGAGCCCCGCAGGGGAATGGAGTCTTGCGCAAACGACTTCCAAGAACAACCCACCGGCCCCCAAATCTACCAACCCTGGGGGCCGCACCGAGCCCTCCGTCCAAGAAAGGACCACGGTGACATGGGTTATCCTTCGGAAACGCCGGGAAAAGGAAACTCCCCACCCAGGGCTGCCCCACATGACTCAGGTCGACGTTTCCCGACGGACCGACAAGACTGCCCAAAATGCCCACCGAGGCCACGTACAGACAAACGACCCTCCTGACCCGAGCGGGGCCCCCTCCCTCTCGAAAGGCGAGCAAACCCCACTGCGGCTCACCCACCAGACAAGCATCCCCAGGAGGGGGGGAAAGGGAGGGGGAACGGGGGGACAGAAAAAGCAGGTGCCAGTTCGATTGAAGGGCCCCCCAGGCGTTCCCTGAGGAAGGCCTCTCCCCCGACCGGGGTCAAACAGGATCAGGAAAGAGATGACTCCTCCAACACCACAGGCTTCCTTAGCGCAATCTCGTCCTTCAAAGTGTCAGAAAAAACCAGGGGAAAAAGCAGCCACCAGAGCCTCATTGTTCCAACCGCCTTCCCCAGGGTACGAAACCTATGGCGTACTCGGCCCCCGGCCGTGAACCCCGATCATGGTCAGAGCATTTGGCCGCCGAGGCAACGACCGGTACGTCGAAACCCAACGGAAGGCTCGACAAAACCGGAAAAAAAATGAAACAAACCCGGGCGTTCCTCTCCCATAAGGGTTTGCCCAGGCCAAGGCCTTTTTCTAGAGTAGGAAATTTGGAACCCCCAAAAAAAAAAGGGGGATTTTGTGAAAAGAAATTTACAGAAAAGCCTACATAGTGAACAGAAAAGGACAACCCAAAAAAATTTTCCAAAAAATTTTGCTTTATTTCACATAATAAATAGACAAGGGGAATCGCCCTGGTTTACCACACCACAGTATAACAATACCACAGCCAAAACCAAATAAAATGACACAGAACCCTCTAATGCATGCAGCAGAAAAAAGACTACAAAATCAAGCCCTGTCACAGGCACAAGGTGAACACTTCCCAAGGGGGGTGATCCAAAA
>CATNWA010006083.1:0-5000 GCA_951230385.1 Staurois parvus
CGGGGGGGCATCAGCCTCATTCCTGTTCCAAAAGACGGGGGGTGGGGAGCAACAACAGTACTGATCAAAGGTGATAAACCGAAAAGTGAAGGGGGAGACTCGGGTATAAAGCCAAGGCAGCCATTTTAATAGGCCCTATCGAAATTTGTCCTCCAATTCACCGCGCATTCTATTGATAAAAAAAACCTTGGAGTCTAATTTATCTCTTAAAACTGAAAGGGGGGGACTTCCATGACATGCTATGGTCTGCTTAGTAGCCCAAGAAGAACCGATCAGCGAGAGGAAGTCCTTCGCCATCTGGGAGGACAGCCTGTCCCAATTTTTTTCCATAACAGGATTTACAGAAAGGAACTGCATCCCCTAGTCACTTGGAAAGGACCACCATCTATAGAACACTTTCCCCCCTGCTTTACAACCCCAAAACAGGGGGGAGCCTCTACCAATACACACTTGCCCACCCCGCTTCTGCATTTTTCGTACAGGTTTATGTCTTTGTTTGAGATGCTAATTTTGTCCTTCATTTACTGGGGGTCACGACCGGGAAAACACAAGACAGGGCTTGCTCTGGTGACACAAAGATAAAAAAGGGAGTAAAAGAAAAAAGTCGCAGAACACAATTTAAAAAAAAACGGTTTCCAAGGCACAAGGGAATTCCACCAGAAACCCCTACACAGGGAAAGACAGAAAAGAATTTCCAGTGTTTTTTTTTGAACAAAAACTATCTTTCCCTTTGGGGGAACTGTGACTACACTCACAAAAAAAAGAATTTTCCTCACCAAAGCAAGTATCCTAACTTTTTCCAAATTTACATCTCTAGTCATTTCCTTTCCATCAGCAATCCTATTTTATCCGCACCCAATCATCTTTTGGGCATCACCTTGGGTCACCCCAGCGGCCCCTCACCCCCTCACCTTGGCTGCACCACAGCGGCCCCTCACCCCATCCCTTGGCTGCACCACACGGCCTCTCCCCTTTCCCTCACCTTGGGTCACCACGTGGCGGGGGGGGGCTCTCCCTCTCTCTTTTCAACTTTTTTTTTTTTGCCCCCCCCCCCCCCCCACCTGGCCTCCCCCCACCACAGCGGGCCCCTCTCCAAACACCTTGGCTGCACCACACGGCCCCCCCCCTCCCCCTCACCTTGGCTGCACCACAGCGGCCTCTCTCCCCCCCTACCTTGGTGCACCCCAGCGGCCCCTCTCCATCACCTTGCTGCACCCAGCGCCTCTCTCCCCATCAAACCCGGGGCACCACCCGCGGGCCCCTCTCCCCATCACCTTGGCTGCACCAAGCGGCCCTCTCCCTCCCCCCTCATTGGCTGCACCACAGCGCCCTCCCTCTCCATCACCTTGGCTGCACACAGCGCCCTCTCTCCATCACCTTGGCTGCCCCACAGCGCCTCCCCTCCCCCCATCACCGGGGCTCACCACAGGGGCCCCTCCCCCCCATCCCCTTTGCTGCACTACAGGGGCCTCTCTCCCCATCCCCTTGGGGCTGCACCACAGGGGCCCCTCTCTCTCCATCACCTTTGGGCTGCACCAACAGCCTCCTCTCCCCCCACCCCCCACCACTGCTACTCTCCACCCCTCCCCCCCCATTCCCCCCCCTGCTGCCCCACCACTGCTTCCCCCCCCCCTCCCCCCACTCCACCCATCCAGAGACCTCCCCACCCCCCCCCCCCACCCCCCCCCCCCCCCCCGCTCAATTACCCCCCCCCTCCCCCCCCCCCCCACCCCCGGCCCAATCCCTCCCACCACACCCTCCCCCCCGCCCCCCCCCCCCCCCCCCCCACCCCAAACCCCCGCCCCCCACACCAACCGATCCCCTCCCCCGCCCCCCACCACCCATCACACCTCCACCCCCCCTCACCCCCACCCCCCCCCCCCCCCGCCACCACACCCCCTCCCCACCCCCCCCAATCCCCACCCCCCCCCCCCCCCACCCGGCCCGCCCAACCCCCCCCCCATTCGCCCCCCAACCACTCCCCGCCCCTTTCACAACATTCATTCCCTTCACCATCTAGCCCCGCCTAACCCCCACAACTTCACCTTCCCTCCCCCCACCTCCCTCGCTCAACTCCCCCCCGCCCCCTTCAACTCATCAATCCCTACCCCCACATCGCTTTCACATTCCCCCACACTCTCACACTTCACTCACCATACCCCCAACCCTCAAAAACAAACCCCACTCTGCTCACTCCCCGACCTCCAATTCCCCCCAACCCAGCACACTCACACTGTCACTATCATCCCAAACAATCCACCCCCCCCCTCGCAATTTTTGCTAAGCCTCCTCACCCCCCATCAACTGAGTCTGCCCCCCCTAATGCCTGCTCAACACCCCCCTAGCCCCCCCACCAATAATGAAAAGCCCCCCCCACCCCCCAAAATATACAGCCCCCCACTCACCCCATGACAAAACCCCAACGCCCCCCCCCCACCACTCCAGCCCCCAAACATCCAACTACGAATGCCTCCCGTATTATACATACCAGGATTTTATTATTTATGTTTTTTACCCCAGCTAAGATTTCACCATCTGTCCACATGGCCACGCCCCTTCCCCCCCTAACATTTTATTCCCTAGTCCAGCAAGTTCCCCCGTTACTAGGAAGGAAAGAAAAGCCACATCAGAGCCTGCTCTTACCCCCCACTAAGAAACATCCGAATGTTGACACTCTAACCAGCACACATTTTACTAATAAGATACAGTAATTTCATGCTAACACTAATCCCCCCAGTCAACTTCACCTTCACCAACCAAGGACCAAAGTGAGCTCCCAAAGTAGACAGAACCCATCAAACCAACGAACCCACCTAAACCCACCTCAATCCTCACTGCCCCGTTCCACCTACCGATTCGAGCACGTACCTGCCTGCGCAACCCCGCTCTTGTCCGTACCCCAGTCCACCAGTACCCTGGACACTACTCCTCAACTAGCACCTCCAACAGTACAACAAGCCCCCCCAACCCACTCGGTCCCCCCCCACCCCCCCCATTCTACCAACACCCGCCATCCCCTCCGGACCCCCCCCCCCCACCCCCTCCCCCCCCTCCCACCCTACCCCCCCGTTTACTCCCTCCCTCCAAAACCCCCAGTACAGTCCACCCCGTCCCCAGTTCCCCTATCCAAAAGCCCCTAACTTACGGTATCACCCCTTTCTCTATGCTCTACCCTTCCAATACCCCCCCACTGTGCCCACCGCTCCACCCAGGGGTCTCTCATTCTCACCCTAATCAGCCCGCGCCCTTACCCATCATCCATGCCACCTCCGTCGCTTTCGAATTGCTCAAAACTACCCCCATCTATCCTGTTCTCTACCTCCTGTTCATATCGCAGCATGTGTCATCTGCTTACCCCCCTCTAGAGGTTTTATTCCCCCCACAACCCCGTTAACACACACCCTCCACGCCACTCCAGAACCCCCCCCACTCAACAAATTTCATGGCCCCCCCCCCCGCAGTTCCTTATTAAACCTCACCTTTTCCTCCCCCCGCGGTGAGTTCCCACCTCCCTGTTCAATCGTAGTTTTCCACAGCAAATAATTCAGCAGTCTTCCCTTTCCAGTCCGACCCTCATCCACACACCTTTTCCATTACTTTTCCACATCCCCTCCCTCCCCCTCCTTCCCCTTCAGTGGTCCAGTCCAGAAACTGACTCCTAAAAACCCCCTCTAAACTCCACCAATTCATGTGACCACAAAAGTTCACCATAATCCTCGCCTCCCTCCCCCTCCTGGAAAGCTATGTCCCCCCACACCCCCCTACCACCACTAGAAACACTATTCATCGGGCCAATGCAGAAACCCCCAAACCCTCCTTCCACGTCTCCCACACTACTAATTCCCCCCTTCCTATGGGTTATCCGGTCGGACAGTGTTGATCACCCCCCCAAGATCCCAGCACGGTCCGGACCGCCCCCCCCAATGACTTTCCCTTTCCCCCCCCCCGCAATTGATATCTGAACACCATTCACATCAATACCAACACCACACACAAGCCCTTCCCGGGATCGGACACTCATCCTCTCACGCTCCTCCCTTCCTACTCCCCCCCTCCTCCCACCACTTTCCCCCTCCCCCATCAAACATTCTTTTCTACTTTCAATGCCCCCTAATCTTACTACTTTCCCCTCCCTCTTCCCCACCCCCCTCCCCACTTCCCCAACTCCCCTACGCTCCCCTTTGTGATCAATTTCTAGGTGACATCAACATTCTTCACGACAAACTGAAACACCACACCAGTTACATGAGTCAATTTTCTACATCTGAGGTGCACATTGTCCTGGTCTACCCTTCCTTCCCCCCCACCTTCAGTCATTACGAGATGCCACCTTCTCCAAATACTCACCTCGGTGCCCATCTTTGTTACGTTTTTGCGGGGTGTGGTAAATGTTTTTGTTTGTTTTTAACTTTTAATTGCCTATCCCCAACTTTCCCCCCCGGCGTTCAGCACACACTTACATTAGCTACCATAATATATAATCTTCTACTCGTAATAAAACGCCTAGCTCTAAACCTATCCTCTCTCCATCACCAACAACCCCTATCTAATAATTTTCTTTAAGCTTCCATTCCCCCCATCCTCCTAAGCCACTGGCATACGAAAATCACTCTCACGTTTACCAACAGCATAGGTATTATGAACTCTTCATACTGTAATTACAAAACCCCCAAATGGTAATTTACTTTTTTCCATTCTAAAATTGCTTCACCTATTGAAAAATTTACGCTACACAATGAATTTCGGATAAAGAAATTCCATAATCATCCATCCCTTGCAATTATAAATACAAAAATCTAAAATTATGCAATTCTGACATACCCCAGTCTAAATTTGGTGGGGCCAACTTCTGTATTCCCACAAGTTAATTATTTTATTTTTAAGCTACAAAACCTCTTTGCAAATACAATTTTTTAACTTATCAGTTTATTTGTCAAATACCACACTAAAATATCTCATTATTCCCCCCCATAAAATATATGCCCCCCGATATATCTTCA
>CATNWA010006084.1:0-15000 GCA_951230385.1 Staurois parvus
TTTTTTTTTTTTTTTTATTGCGGACCTTTATTTTTACATTCAGCTTTCAAAATAAATATTATCTAGACCTTCAAAATAAGTAAAATCATAACAGAAATAATTATAAAGGATAAGAAACAAAAATAGAATCACTAGAACTAAGGAAATCTAATTAGATTACATGAAGATATGCCGAGTGCTGTTTATTAAACACAGTAGTCGCGACCGAGTGTCGGCTGTCAGAGGAATCCACAATCAGATTCACTATTAGTCAGTGGCTAAAAAGCAAACGCCCATGGCAGAGGTCTAAAAGGTGTTCTGCACATGCTCAGTTCTATCTGCCAAAGACACTGCACGGGCGTCTAGATTTTTACTGTGTCGATTTCCTTGAAAAAAAAACGATTTTTTAACACATTCTTAATTTTTTTGGAAATAGCAGATATTGTTTAAAGTGAAGTCCTGATATTTGGCAAAGCAAATTTCTAAGTGAACATGTCTCTACAGTGATTTTTCATGGTGTTAGACGTGCTTCTTAGCAAGTCTGCTTTTGTGAGTCTGATTCCGGGCGTGTGTCTTTTTGTGAATTAGATTGGGCGTCTGCTTATGGGCTCTGCTCAATAGTGAATTAGGTTGCAGGGTAAAAAATGGACGGACGCCCATGAAAATTGGGCTTAAGCCCATAAATATGCGCCCACGCCAATAGTGAATCAAGGCCATGGTGTCTGCCCATGTATCTGATTTCAGCATTGAAAGTCTTTTAAAAATACAGGCTAGAGTACATAAAACGAAGACTATAGCTACAGGTGAAACTCGAAAAATTAGAATATCGTCCAAAAGTTCATTTATTTCAGTAATACAATCTAAAAGGTGAAACTAATATATGAGATAGACTCATTACATGCAAAGCAAGATAGTTCAAGCCGTGATTTGTCATAATTGTGATGATTATGGCTTACAGCTCATGAAAACCCCAAATCCACAATCTCAGAAAATTAGAATATTACATGCAATCAATAAAACAAGGATTGTACATAGAACAATATCAGACCTCTTGAAAGTATAAGCATGCATATGTACTCAGTACTTGGTTTGGGACCCTTTTGCAGCAATTTCTGCCTCAATGCGGCATGGCATGGAAGCTATCAGCCTGTGGCACTGCTGAGGTGTTATTGAAGACCAGGATACTTCAATAGCGGCCTTCAGCTCTTCTACATTGTTCAGTCTCATGTCTCTCATCTTTCTCTTGGCAATGCCCCATAGATTCTCTATGGGGTTCAGGTCAGGCGAGTTTGCTGGCCAATCAAGCACAGTAATCCCACGGTCATTAAACCAGGTTTTGGTGCTTTTGGCAGCGTGGGCAGGTACCAAGTCGTGCTGGAAAATGAACTCAGCATCCCCATAAAGCTGGTCTGTGGAAGGAAGCATGAAGTGCTCCAAAATCTCCTGGTAGACGGCTGCGTTGACCCTGGACTTAATGAAGCACAGTGGACCAACACAATCAGATGACATGGCTCCCCAAATCAACACAGACTGTGGAAACGTCACACTGGACTTCAAGCACCTTGCAGTGTGTGCCTCTCCATTCTTCCTCCATACTCTGGGTCCTTGGTTCCCAAATGAGATGCAAATGTTGCTCTCATCAGAAGAGGACTTTGGACCACTGAGCAACAGACCAGGTCTGTTTTTCTTTAGCCCAGGTAAGACGCTTCTGAAGTTGTTTGTTGTTCAGGAGCGGCTTGACAAGAGGAATACGACATTTGTAGCCCATGTCCAGGATCCGTCTGTGTGTGGTGGCTCTTGATGCACTGACTCCAGCCTCAGTCCACGCCTTGTGAAAGTCCCCAACACTTTTGAATGGCCTATTCCTGACAATCTTCTCCAGGCTGCGGTCATCCCTGCTGCTTGTGCACCTTTTTCTTCCACACTTTTCCCTTCCACATAACTTTCTATTAATGTGCTTTGATACAGCACTTTGGGAACATCCAACTTCTTTTGCAATTACCTTTTGAGGCTTTTTCTCTCCTTATGGAGGGTGTCAATGATGGTTTTCTGCACAACTGTCAGGTCAGCAATCTTTGCCATGATTGTGATTCCTACTGAACCAGACTGAGAGACCATTTAAAAGCTCAGGAACCCTTTGCAAGTGTTATGGCTTAATTAGCTGATTAGAGTGTGATACTTTGAGCCTAGAATATTGCACCTTTTCACAATATTCTAATTTTCTGAGATTGTGAATTTGGGGTTTTCATGAACTGTAAGCCATAATCATCACAATTATGACAAATCATGGCTTGAACTATCTTGCTTTGCATGTAATGAGTCTATCTCATATATTAGTTTCACCTTTTAAGTTGCATTACTGAAATGAACTTTTGCACAATAATCTAATTTTTTGAGTTTCACCTGTATATAACTGCCAATATTAGATGATCAAAGCTAACTAAAGTGAGTTATTCCCTAGAAATAATTTTGTAATACAGCAACATTAATGTAAAGGAGGGATTTTCTGGTGCCAACACCTTACAATGTTTTCTTGAGCACTTTAAGCCTCCAAAAAAAAAGTAGGTAGGAAATACTGTCTTTGGGAAGCAATTGCATACCCTCCCTCAACCTGTGTTCTGGAACTGGTTGTTGAAAATCTCATCCCAGCACCTGACTACACCTCTTTGAAGACTCTCTGTGGTAGATTGGTCTCCCACTTGAGTATTTACCCCCACTGGGTACAATTGTTCTCCCTCTCCTCCCACTGGGTGCTACTGTCCTCCCCCAACCCGTTGGGCAGGATTGTCCCTCCCCACCCCCTGCAAGGCAAAATTGTGCTCCCCCATCCCTTGCTAGAAACCATTGCTTTTCCCCCCCCCATCCATATCACCATTGTTCTCCCCCACCCCTTAACTGGGCACCACTGTTACTCCTAACCTGTTCTCCTTGCTAAGCCTTTTGCTCTCCCCTACCTCCTGATGGGCAAATATTGTTCCCTCATACCCCACCTCAATGTCAAAAATGTTGCCCTCTTATCCCCCAGTGAACACCAATGCCCCCCACCACTCCATGCTGACACAAATGCATCTGGTGACCACTGGTAAGCTACAATATTACATTTTTGGTTTTGGGTTTAGATTCACTTTAAGTCTAATCCGTTTAATAGGGCAAAAACAATATTCTACACATTTGTAAGGCTGGCAATACACAGATGTTTTTTGTTTTTTTGTTATTTTTTCTCCCTTAATCAGCTGGCAGAGCTGATTGAAAAAAACTTACCAGGTTTTCTTATTCACACAAGCAAGGTGGATAGAGGAATCCACTGTTTTACACTGTGCTATTGTATTCTGAAAGTGGGGATTCCTCCACTATCAGTATGCACTGACCAGCACTGCAGTCAATTGGCTGCAGGTGCTGATCACCTGAACATTTTTTAACAGTTGATTCTTTTCTAGTGGAAACAGCCATAGATGGATTGAAATTCAGCTAGTCCTTGCTGAACCGGCAGAGTTTCCATCACCAACATATCATAAATAACTTTTCGTTATTATTTTACATCACTTTTAGTCAATTTCTACTTAAGTCCAATTAAAGTCCAAAGAAAAAATAAACAAAATACATTTTAACTCTTGTTGTCAAGAACACATATCTGAGCAGATACAATAATATGTTACACTGTGATGAAAAACTCATATAGCTCTTTGAAAACAGACAGTTAAATTAACAGCAGATACCACATAAAACTATATTCTAGTCTGAGGGGGAAATAAGAACAGTGTGGATGAAGACAACTTTGAGTGACAAATTAAATATAATACATCCAATCAAGCAGTGCATAAGTTTCAGATTTACATGAAAGATGTCAATCATGGGTGGTATCTCTGAGATTGGATAGAATCAGGAAAACCCAAACATTGGCTTTTTGTCAGACAGAATATTCAAGAAGAAATTCCGAGAAAACCTACTGTATACAATAACATGCTACAAAGCAAGACATCTTAGAAAATCCATGGCATCTGTTAGAAGTGAGAAGAAGGGTAATAGAAGAGTTTGAAATTTTAGCTCTCTGCAGGGTGCACACCCACAGAACAAATGCTTTAGCAATGCAGATCCTGCAGAGTCAGGATAAGCATATGGCTAGTACAGCAACAATGTTCAATGCTTAAGGTTACATTGGTGGAAGTTGGGAATTTAGAGAAGCACAGAAAAAAAATATGCAAATGCACACTTGGATGAGCAAAAGCAATGTTTAAACACAGGTTCAAGCAAAGGCCTAAATAATACGTACTAAGACATTGACTAGATCTCTGCATCCAATTTATTTAAAACTAAAAAACTATGAGGTATATTTAGCAGAATTTTAATACATTAGTAAAAACTCATGTTTGAAAAGTTAATATATACATTTCACGTCTACTATAATATTTTGGCTTCCACATTTATGGACCTGAGGTCAAAAGTAAACTAACAGTACAATTTTGGAACCAACAATATAGAAAGTAAAAAAAAATAGACTGGGATTCTTGGATCGTTAAGATACAGTTAGGTCCATACATATTTGGACACAGGCACAATTTTAGTTTTTTGCAGGTATTTACCAAAACATATTCAAGCTATAGTTATATAATGGATATGGGATGAAAGTGCACACTTTCAGGTTTAGCTTAAGGGTATGTACTTCCAAATTGGAGGAAGGAGTTAGGAATTACAGCTCTTAAAAGTAGTCACCCCCCCCTTTTTCAAGGGACCAAAACTAATTGGACAATTTAATCAAAAGCGGTTTCATAGCCAGGTGTGGGTTACTCCATTATTTCTTCATCAATTAAGCAGGTAAAAGGTCTACAGTTGATTCTAAAGTGTGGTATTTGCATTTGGAATCTATTGCTGTGAACCTACATCATGCGTTCAAGGGAGCTGTCCATGCAAGTGAAACAGGTCATTTTAAGGCTTCAAAAACAAAACAAATGCATCAGAGAGATAGCAGCAACATTAGGAGTGACCAAATCAACAGCTTGGTACATTCTGAGGAAAGAAGAATGCACTGGTGAACTCAGCAACATAAAAAGGCACAGACGTCCACGGAAGACAACAGTGGTGGATCCACTCTATGGTAAAGAAAAACCCATTCACAACATCCAGACAAATGAAGGACACTCTCCAGGAGGCATATCATTGTCAAAGTCTGCAATCAAGAGAAGACTTCAAGAGAGCAAATACAGAGGGTTCACCACAAGGTGCAAACCATTCATAAGCCCAAAGAATAGAAAAGCCAGATTAGACTTTGCCAAAAACATCTAAAAAAGTCAGACCAGTTCTGGAAAAGCATTCGAAAAGCGGATGAAACTAAGATTAATCAGAATGACAGGAAGAAAAAAGTGTGGAGAAGACTTGGAACAGCTCATTATCCAAAGAAAACGTCATCTGTAAAACATAGTGGAGGCAGTGTGATGGCATGGGCATGCATGGCTTCCAGTGGCACTGGGTCATTGGTGTTTATTGATGTGACAGAAGACAGAAGCAGCCGGATGAATTCTGCAGTGTTTAGAGATATACTGTCAGCCCAGATTCAGCCAAATGCAGCAAAGTTAATTGGACGGCGCTTCACTTTACAGATGGACAATGATCCTAAACACACTGCAAAAGTAACCCAGGAGCTTTTGAAGGAAAAGATGTGGAATATTCTGAAATGGCCGAGTCAAACACCTGATCTCAACCCAATTGAGCATGCATTTCACCTGTTGAAGGCAAAATAAAAGGCAGGAAGACCCACAAAGATCAACTGAAGACAGCTGCAGTTAGAGCCTGGCAAAGCATCAGAAAGGTGGAAACCCAGTCCTGGTAATGTCCATGGGTTCCAGACTTCAGGCAGTCATTGCAAGTAAAGGATTCTCAACAAAATATTAAAAATGAACATTTTATTTATGATTATTATATTAAATTGTCCTATTACATTGGGTCCCTTGAAAAATGGGGATGATTACTCTGAAGAACTGTAATTCCTAAACCCTTCCTCCAATTTGGATGTACATACCCTCAAATTAGACCTGAGAGTGTGCACTTTCAGCCCATATCCATTATTTAACTATAGCTTGAATATGTTTTGGTAAATACCTGAAAAAAATTGAGCCTGTGTCCAAATACAGTCAGGTCCATAAATATTGGGACATCGACACAATTCTAATATTTTTGGCTCTATACACCACAATGGATTTGAAATGAAACAAACAAGATGTGCTTTAACTGCAGACTGTCAGATTTAATTTGAGGGTATTTACAGCCAAATCAGGTGAACGGTGTAGGAATTACAACAGTTTGCATATGTGCATCCCACTTGTTAAGGGACCAAAAGTAATGGGACAGAATAATAATCATAAATCAAACTTTCACTTTTTAATACTTGGTTGCAAATCCTTTGCAGTCAATTACAGCCTGAAGTCTGGAACGCATAGACATCACCAGATGCTGGGTTTCATCCCTGGTGATGCTCTGCCAGGCCTCTACTGCAACTGTCTTCAATTCCTGCTTGTTCTTGGGGCATTTTCCCTTCAGTTTTGTCTTCAGCAAGTGAAATGCATGCTCAAATCGGATTCAGGTCAGGTGATTGACTTGCCATTGCATAACATTCCACTTCTTTCCCTTAAACTCTTTGCTTACTTTGGGTCATTGTCCATCTGCACTGTGAAGCGGCGTCCAATGAGTTCTGAAGCATTTGGCTGAATATGAGCAGATAATATTGCCCGAAACACTTCAGAATTCATCCTGCTGCTTTTGTCGGCAATCACATCATCAATAAATACAAGAGAACCAGTTCCATTGGCAGCCATGCATGCCCACGCTATGACACTACCACCACCATGCTTCACTGATGATTTGGTATGCTTAGGATCATGAGCAGTTCCTTTCCTTCTCCATACTCTTCTTTTCCCATCACTCTGGTACAAGTTGATCTTGGTCTCATCTGTCCATAGGATGTAGTTCCAGAACTGTGAAGGCTTTTTTAGAGGTCGTTTGGCAAAATCTAATCTGGCCTTCCTGTTTTTAAGGCTCACCAATGGTTTACATCTTGTGGTGAACCCTCTGTATTCACTCTGGTGAAGTCTTCTCTTGATTGTTGACTTTGACACACATACACCTACCTCCTGGAGAGTGTTCTTGATCTGGCCAACTGTTGTGAAGGGTGTTTTCTTCACCAGGGAAAGAATTCTTCGGTCATCCACCACAGTTGTTTTCCGTGGTCTTCCGGGTCTTTTGGTGTTGCTGAGCTCACAGGTGCGTTCCTTCTTTTTAAGAATGTTCCAAACAGTTGTTTTGGCCACGCCTAATGTTTTTGCTATCTCTCTGATGGGTTTGTTTTGTTTTTTCAGCCTAATGATGGCTTGCTTCACTGATAGTGACAGCTCTTTGGATCTCATTTTGAGAGTTGACAGCAACAGATTCCAAATGCAAATAGCACACTTGAAATGAACTCTGGACCTTTTATCTGCTCATTGTAATTGGGATAATGAGGGAATAACACACACCTGGCCATGGAACAGCTGAGAAGCCAAATGTCCAATTACTTTTAGACCCTTAACAAGTGGGAGGCACATATGTAAACTGTTGTAATTCCTACACCGTTCACCTGATTTGGATGTAAATACCCTCAAATTAAAGCTGATAGTCTGCAGTTAAAGCACATCTTGTTCGTTTCATTTCAAATCCATTGTGGTGGTGTATAGAGCCCAAAATGTTAGAATTGTGTCGATGTCCCAATATTTATGGACCTGACTGAATATGGACCTAACTGTATATGTGTATCTAAATCTGCTAATGCATCTAACACTCCCCTCCCTGCAGATTACCAATGCTGCCGTCCAAAAGGTGTCTCTGTTGCTCCGTCATCCTGAGTGTAGACACCCCAAGTCAGGAAGTGCATTACTGGCCAGATCACCAGGTGAAAACAGAGGGGAAAAGGTCTAAATAAGGAAAATTGAGCTGCAATATGTTAAGAACTTCTAACTTTGCCTGTTGTTATTCAAAAACAACTGCATGGAGTTTAACTTAATTTTTTTTTTCTTGGGTCACAAACACTTTAGTTATCACATGTAGGAATTTTCAGTGTACTTCATGTTACCAAACCCAAGCTTAACCCCTTCGCACCGGCGCCTCCCAACCCTTTAAGGGTTTCACGGCGGTCACATGATCGGGAAAGGTCCCGATCGAAAGAGAAGATCGGGACCTTTCCGTGAGTACCGGTCATGAGTGCACTCTCAGCACATATGTTCTTTTTTAATAGAACACAAATGTGCGGCCGCTCGGCTTCTAGGCCCAGACCCCAGGAGGCCGCACATTTGCGTTCGGCCAGCGTGAAGAGGTTAAAAATCACTAGTTTTAATACAATTAGTAATGTTTGTCAATGAATATCAAAAGTTAAAACTTATTTTTAGCTTTGTATTGAGGAATAGTTAAAATCTGTCAGGGTTGTATTGCTGTGTATCTCCCTGCTGGTGAGATTCAACTTATTTCATCCTGGTAATGATTGGCATCAAAATAGAACGTGATGAGGAATACAATAATTTACAGCTGTCACTCAAGAGAGGAGGAGAAATCTTCAAACAGTAACACCTTTTTCTGGAGACAACTGTCTTTAAATGGATATCCCAACACTGAGAAGAGATTTTATTTAAATTTTGACAGAATAGACAGGAGGTGAAAGGTAAACTTCCCAGTGGGACACAACAAAGATTACCTACTCCATCCAAAACTAAAACAAAATGTTCTAGCTTTAGATACACTTTTGTTTGAACAGTAGATATCCCACAAAGCAACACTGAGCAATGCTTGCAAAGTGCTGAAAAGAGTGGTAAACTGAATGATTGCTAAGATGGTGGTGTGTATGTCAGTTTAGGTGTGTCAAACTGACTAAGCACCATATGGCAAGGTGTATCCTGCACCTGTAAACATTTTTTGGGCTGTGCTCTGATGCTCACATGCAAGGGGTGACATCCAGATGAGTTAGTGAAGAATATGATAGTCACTGTAGACTGAAGTTGCAATACACAAGTCCATATTGATACGTGTATATTAAAGTGTTAATAAACCCACAACAGTAAAATCTGTCCATATATGCAGTAAAGCATGCTTGATATACGCACTGTGGAAACTAAGGGGTTTATCCCTTGCATTGTGCAAAAATGCTGTTTGATCCTGACTTCTCTGATCCCTCCTTTCTTCCAGTGTCCTCCTCTTATCTCCTGATAAGACATATCAGTTGAAGACATTCTGCACATGCTCAGTTTGGTGTATGTTCAGTTTTGGTTCTAGAGAGGTTTTTTTTTTTCCCTTGGGAGAGTGAATGTGATCAGCACAGGGCCAATGAGCACTGTCCAGACAAAGGTTAGGGGTTCTGCATCCTCCTAGAGCACAAAGAAAACTCCTCATAGAAGCTTTAACCAGTGCTCTGCTGGACATTGTTAGAAGTCACAAGACTGCTCTAACTACTGATGAGAAAAGGTATTTAGCAGTTTATATTTAGTAAAATAATTGCATTTCCATGTAGTGTGTACTGTGGGACACCAGAGTGAATATGCAGGGTCCTGGGTTTAGAAACACTAATACATGTAATCATATCTGATTCACTCTCCTTCTTCATGAATTCTAACTCTAGGCCCCAGCTCTCCCCACGGAAGGTCTCTAGGTTTCAGGTTATCAATCAATAGCCCTCCCATTTTTTTGGTATATACACTGTCGTCTATCATATGTACACTATGTGGGTTGTGCCACCTTACTGTCGCAGCTCAGTGGATGTGGACTTGGGTCCACCCCTGGGGCCGAGGGCCTTGTCCTCGCTTAGAGGGGTTGTCTGTTTTATTCCTTATTGATGATCAATGAATTTTACTGCAGATGTTTCCCTACTAGCTTTATGGGCTCCCACTATCTGCGTATATATCTTCAGCTGTAAAATGTTCTGCTCTTTCAATCATTATACATGGCCTTCAACTTACTCTTGTAGAGGCTTTTGGGACCACATGGTTTACCTGGTGAGCAGGTTTCTTCCCCCCGTAGGTACCCACCTAGGTTAGGCCTACACGGCACAAGTGTTAGTGACCAGACACTGAACCCTATATTCCCCCATTCCCCTTTTTTTTTTTTTTTACCCCTTCTCTCCCCAAAGGACTGAATCTGATACTCTTTTAGGGCACCCTATTTCATGTCTTCTCCCCATCCCCCTCTTGGAAGTTTATCTATTCCTGTCTACTTTTTTTTTTATATATATATATTTGTGCCTCGGTCTCACCTGTTGCCATCTCCAACATTTCTTTATCCAGTCAACATGACCATGGTCAAGTTTGGCTCCTTTAAATGTTAGGGGCCTTAACATCCCACAAGAAACGTTCACAAGTTTTTTTTATACTTTATGCATAAACAGCAGGTCTACATCATCATTTTTTTTTTTATACAGGAAACCCACTTCAAGGCAGCCTCAGCTCCGGTCATGACCATCCACAACTATGTCAAATGGCATACGTGTAACAATCCCAATGGCGTATCCAGCGGGGGTAGCCCTAGGGTTCCATTCTCTGTTCCCAATCTTGGACATCTGGGGGGTTGCTTACCCAAGAGGAAGATTCTTGATCCTTCAATGCAAAATCAGCAATAATAAACCTTTTACCTTGGTAAGTGCACACGCTCCTAGCCAGTGTCAAATCCCTAAGCCTCTAAAGCTCCTGCGGCAGCTGGGAACCCTTTGCGAGGGTAGAGTAGTTCTGGGGGGGGGGGGGATTTAAATGTTACACTTAACACATCTATGGCCACCACATCACTCGCCCCTCGTCTTTTCTTGTCTCAGTTAACATGAAAATCAGCTAGTAGAAGTTTGTTGAGCGCTAAATCCCACGGAACGGAACTATAGCTGTCACAATCTTACCCTCTCTAATTCCAGTCAGATAGACATTTTCCTGGATTCTCACTGCCTACTGAGCTGGCAACCGCATGCATCCATTAGGTCTCAATTCTGGTCAGAACACTTTCCGATTTTGCTTTTGCTCACCCTACTGCACTCTTCTAAACTGTTTGAATCCTTGAAGATTAACAAAGCTTTATTGAGAGATGAACCGACAAGGGCAGCAGCCTTGCAAACTATATCTCAGTTCCTCCTGGACCAGGTTTCTGAAACAACTGCTGCACCCATCAAATGGGAGGCACCCTTATCGAAGGTGCTCGTTAGAAAAAGACATGTACTTCTGATATCTGAACATTTCTCCAAGAAATCCGGGTGTTGGAGAGACAACACAAGCACATATGTGAGGCTAGCACATTTCAGCAACTGGAAGGGAAATGTGCAGAACTCCGTCCATTGCTTGACCAAGCTTATTTCTGCCATAAAGATTGTATTTGTCAAACGATGAGTTTGGCAATAAAGCTAGCAGAAACTAGGGAGGACATACAGTGCTCAGCATAAATGAGTACACCCCTTTTGAAAAAGTAAGATTTTAATCAATATCTCAATGACCAAAATTTTTACCAATCTGAGTTTTATAAAACATTCGTTTAGCTCATTACATGAAAGTAAGGTTAATAATATAACTTAGATTACAAAATCTTCAGTTTTACTCAAATTAGTTGATGGAAATATGAATGCACCCCTCAACAAAAACTACTACATCTAGTGTCTTGTATGACCTCCATTTGTAAGGACAGCACCAAGTCTTCTAGTTGGTCACAAGTCACAAGTTGGTGACATACTGCAACATCTATCTTTTTCCATTCTTCAAAAACAACCTCTTCTTTAGAGCCTGGATGATGGATGGAGAGTAATGCTCAACTTATCTTTTCTGAATTCCCCATAAGTGTTCAATTGGGTTCAGACCAGGAGACATACTTGGCCACTGAATCATTTTCACCCTGTTCTTCTTCAGAAATGCAACAGTGGCCTCATATGTGTGCTTTGAATCATGTCATGTTGAAAAAGTGTACAACGACCAAGGGCACAAAGTGATGGCAGCATCTTCTCTTTCCATATACAGCAGTACATCTGTGAATTCATGATACTATCAATGAAATGCAGCTCCCCAACACCAGCAGCACTCATGCAGCCCCACAGAAGGATACTGCCGCCACCATGTCAATCAAAAAAACATATCACTCAAATTGCCACATCCATAATGTATAATATATCAATACAAAGAAGAAAAAAAAAAGCATTTGGACTTTACTGGCAATGAAGGGGAACACAAAAAATAATCGTTTATTTAAATATTTTTAAAAATAGCTTCAGTATCAAGCTAAGATATATTTAAAAACAAATCAACTGCATAATATTGTGTGGTTTTGGCTGCTAAACACACTCCCTTTTATATTGTGTTATTCGATATTTTTTATATTACACCAGTATGACTTTTGTACATATCGTTGGTAGCAGTACCTTTTCGAAGATCGCCAATATTGTGCTGTGATTATATAACTCTTACCTGGTCCAATTGGGAGCTATGTTTCAGGATACTACTATATTGGGGGTATGATGGATGATTATTGGAGTAGGATTGTTTGGATATATGTATTTAATAACTGGGTATATCATCTAATCATTTTTCTGATTAAAGAGGTTTCCATATATGATTCTGGAGGTAAATCTATTGGCTATAATTTAGTAAAGAATTGGTGCCAACTTCAGTATCCATCAAGCTAATGCCCTTGTTTCATATACAGGGCATCCAGAAAGTATTTACAGCGCTTAACTTTTGCCACATTTTGTTATGTTACAGCCTTATTCCAAATTGGATTAAATTAATTTTTTCCTCAACATTCTACAAACAATACCCCATAATGACAACGTGAAAGAAGTTTGTTTTGAAATCTTTGTAATTTAATAAAAATAAAACATGAAAAAAAACCACGTACATAAGTATTCACAGCCTTTGCCATGACACTCAAAATTAAGCTCTGGTGCATCCTGTTCCCTCTGATCATCCTTGAGATGTTTCCACAACTTGATTGGAGTCCACCTGTGGGAAATTCAGTTGATTTGTCATGATTAGGAAAGGCATAAACCTGTCTATATAAGGTCCCACAGTTAGTGCATGTCAGAGAACAAACCAAGCCATGAAGTCCAAGGAATTGTCCGTAGACCTCTGAGACAGGATTGTATCAAGGCACAGATCTGGGGAAGGGTACAGAAAAATTTCTGCAGCATTGAAGGTCCCAATGAGCACAGTGGACTCCATCCTCCATAAATGGAAGAAGTTTGGAACCACCAGGAATCTTCCTAGAGCACGCCACCCGGCCAAAATGAGTGATCAAGGGAGAAGGGCCTTAGCTAGGGAGGTAACCAAGCAGCCAATGGTCATTCTGAAAGAGCTCTAGTGTTTCTCTGTGGAGAGAGGAGAATCTTCCAGAAGAACAACCATCTCTGCAGCACTCCACCAATCAGGCCTGTATGGTAGAATGGCCAGACAGAAGCCACTCCTCAATAAAAGGCAAATGGCAGCCCACCTGGTTTTGCCAAAAGCCACCTGAGGGACTCTCAGACCATGAGTAACAAAATTCTCTGGTCTGATGAAACAAAGATTGAACTCTTTGGCCTGAATGCCAAGCGTTATGTCTAGAGGAAACCAGGCAAAGCTCACCACCTGGCCAATACCATACCTACAGTGAAGCATGGTGGTGGCAGTATCATGCTGTGGGGATGTTTTTCAGTGGTAGGAACTAGGAGACTAGTCAGGATCGAAAGAAAGATAAATGCAGCGATGTACAGAGACATCCTTGATGAAATCCTGTTCCAGAGCGCTCTGGACCGTAGACTAGGGCGACGGTTCATCTTTCAACAGGACAACAACCCTAAGCACACAGCCCACATAACAAAGGAGTGGCTACAGGCCAACTCCGTAAATGTCCTGGAGTGGCCCAGCCAGAGCCCAGACTTCAACTCAATTGAACATCTCTAGAGAGATCTGAAAATGGCCATCCAACCTGATGGAGCTTGAGAGGTACTGCAAAGACGAATGGGAGAAACTGCCAAAAAAATAGGTGTGCCAAGCTTGTAGCATCATACTCAAAACAACTTGAGGCTGTAATTGGTGCTAAAGGTGCTTCAACAAAGTATTGAGCAAAGGCTGTGAATACTTATATACATGTATTTTTTTTCTATTTTTTATTTTTAATAAATTGCAAAGATTTCGAAATGAACTTCTTTCACGTTGTCATTATGGGGTATTGTTTGTAGAATGTTGAGGAAAAAAATTAATTTACTCCATCTTGGAATAAAGCTGTAACATAACAAAATGTGGCAAAAGTTAAGCGCTGTGAATACTTTCTGGATGCACTGTACACTGTCCATAATAATCCTTGGTAGGTATATGGGGAATTAATTTAGGATAGTCCTCACAAATGTATCTAAAAGTTAACCACTATATTATGTTACTTGATAGACATCTGCATATTGCTAATGACCTGGGGTGTGTTCTGCTATGTGCTCTGGGGCCTGCCCAGGGGGGATTTGTTGGCCACTTAGATACGAATGACCAAGGTGCTTCAGAAAGAATTTTCAATGTGGAGATGACATTTGTCTATATTATACGGTTTTTGTATGTCATAAAGATTCTTATGCGTTTTTTGTAATATTTCAGCGTATATTGCTGCAAACTCATGGGTCCTGAAGAAGCTTGACACATGAGGACTCACTTTCCGACTATGTATCATTTATTGGTGTAATATAAAAAAAAAAAAAATCAAACACCACGATATAAAAAGGGAGGAGTGAGTTTAGCAGCCAAAACTACAAAATGTTATGTGGTTGATTGGTTTTTAACCATTTGCCGCCCGCCCTATGGCCGAATGGCGGCTGGCAAATGTCATCAGCGTTCCAGGTGGACGCCATATGGCGTCCTCCCGCACATGCACAGATCGCGCTCCTGCAGAGCCATGCAGCGGCGCGATCTTTCACCGGCCGCGTACCTCAGACACGGCCGATGACAGATCTGAGTACCGGCCCCCGTTGGCGGTACCATGTGACCTGCTGTGACCAATCACAGCAGGTCACATGACAGTTGTACACAATGGATG